>OZ002743.1:74462284-74497147 GCA_963924295.1 Dioctria rufipes | reverse complement strand
TCTCGAAAACGGACACTTCGTACTCGGTAGAAATAATTATATCCACAGGATGACAGGTATATCTCGAATGCGGAAGCCTGATACTCGTAAGGAATTCAGTCGATTAACTTCTTTGTTGGCCAAGAACTGAAAATTTCTTAGTTGACAGAAACTTGTAGATCAACTAATTTGTTCTGGGTGCCAGCTTGCCTTTTATAGACCTGAAAGTGTTACCGTTCTGATGATTCCTTATGACGATTGACATTACAAGCAACATGAGCTGTCATCATCAATGGAAACGTCAAGAGGGCTTGCATTATATGAGCATTTAAGTTTCAGTTTAGTGTAAATACATCAGTTGATGAAATGGGTTAAGCATTGCTTACCCTTATACGGTATTTACTAACGGGTCTTTTAGAAGTTGAATTTCTACTTGTGACTTCGTTACAAATTATCTGTGAAAGTGGTGAGAGTTAAAAAAAACTTACCCTCTGCGGAATTGTGCGTAGATGCGAGTAGTTTTGCATGAACACCATGCAAGAAGTACTTGCTTGAATTATTTTTCGGAGAATTTTATATTTTTAGGTGATACATGGCAGTTTTTACAGGCTGCAAGATGGAACACACTTTATATCGTGAATTATTCAAAGGCGAACCCAACATGCTTTCAACGTCGTTATAGAACGATTTACCTATTTTATCTGAATGGTCAGAATGCACCTGATAAAATGGTACCTATCGAATTTTTTTGCAGTCCGGGAGAAGAATTACATTCGTTGCACTTCCAGCGCAATATTGTCTAATCCTCCTGTGCCTCATTCAATTTAAATTTAAATGGAAATCTGAGTATAACAAGGTTTTCGCTACATCCTCCGTAAATTGGAAACTATGCACAAGTTTACGATGCTTTCTTCATTTGAGTTAGTGTGGAGCTATGAAGTACTCGTTTTCTATGAATAGAAATCTTTGATTTCACCGGGTTCTGCTGACTGATGTCATATTCTTGATTGGAGGTTGCATTAACATTACGATATCCTCCCGTATCCATCTAATCAAAATTCAAGACACTTCGGAGCATTATGTTGCTTAAGCTAAGCACATAAATAAAGTATAGGCAAAAGTGTAAGGAATTAAAAAATCTAAATTTGACATCTCAGTCGGTCAGCTGTTCCATATCGGAAAACAAACATCGAACCATGGTGGAGCCCCTAACTAAAATAAGTACTCGACGCAATCCCATCGGTACCATTCTATCCAAAATTGTAGCCATCTATCGAATTTTACAAATAAACAAATCTGACAAACATAGGAAAGCAAAAAAAGGCAAGAAATGAGTTAACACGTACTGACTTTCAAAATAAAACACTCGTAACAAATATAGAAAATAAAAACCAGTAAATAAATAGCCACTTAACCGGCGATTGAACGAGACAATGGAGCTGACGAACACTTCTGATTTTGTCTGCCAATTTAAATGACTACAAACGTTTTGCATTCGAGTGCTGACTAGTCAGTAAAAAATAAGTAAAAAACGAGTTTTCAAACGAAACTTAGATCAAGCCGCATGAAAAAATAGAAAATAAACTTTTCTTCACACACAGAGGTGGACTCAGATTTTTTGATTGGGACATTTCTATTGAATGTCCTTTCTCTTGATGAATCAAATCACTCATTACCTCTGATTGATCATACTGAAATATATCGGTGATTGTCAGAGAATAAAAACTGAGTCAGAGGTGTGAAGAAAAGTATATTTTCTACTTTTTCATGCGGCTTGGCCTCAGTTTTGTTTGAAAACTCGTTTTTTACTTATTTTATTTTCCACCTTTTTCACGTAAACTAAATTGTTATTACGAGCTGCTTTCCATATTTTCCACACACTTTTCCTATTACTATGAATTTTTTTTAAAAATTTACATGAATTTTCCTCGATTTTTCATGAAAGTTTTCATGATTGTTGAAGGGAAAGTATTGATGCCAGTAGGCCGGAAAAAAATGATTCCGCATAGCTTATAAAACTTTTTTGTTGAAAAATTTTCCGGAAAAGTCGGAAAATTCCGGAAATTTTCGGAAAATCTGGAAATTTTCGCAAAATTTTCCAGAAAAATTGGAAAATTCGGCATTTTTCCTGAAACAGATTTATCACTAATCATATCGATGAAAATGTTTCCTATGATTTTCCCGCTTTTCCGGGTATTCCATGGAGTCTTCGACAAAAGCAACTTTATGCAACTCATTTCGCTCTACAACTTTGTCTTAGGTTGCAAAACGCTCAAACGCTTTCTTGGTCGGGAAAACTCCGGAAAAGCGTTTTACATGAATATTCCCCGATTTTTTCTGCAAGTTGTCACCATTGTCGGAGAGAAAGTATTGATGCCAGTTGATAGGGAACTTGATCTTGCATAATTTAGAAAACTTTATTACCAGAAAATTTTCCGGAAAAGTCGGAAAATTCCGGAAAAAAATTTCGGAAAAATCGGAAAACTCTGCATTTATCCTGAAACGGATTTATCACTAACCAGATTTGTACCAAATTTTCAATTGATTTTTCCCAATTTTTCGGGTTTTCCACGGAAATTTCCGGTTCGAATTTGTCACTTTTTCACGCGACATGAACCTGTGTG
Organism: Dioctria rufipes; assembly: GCA_963924295.1. Classification (NCBI taxonomy): domain Eukaryota; kingdom Metazoa; phylum Arthropoda; class Insecta; order Diptera; family Asilidae; genus Dioctria; species Dioctria rufipes. The sequence goes on along the minus strand of OZ002743.1, from coordinate 74,494,544 downwards.
CCAAATTTCAGCTCGCTGTGATGACGAAAAGTGGGTCTACGAGAGTGTCGAAAATAGTAAAAAAGAAACATCTAAATAGACAGACAAATTCGTGTACGAGTTAAAGGGAATGGCTGGCCTTAAAAAGGACTAGCCAGTGGGGTTTACACGAGGCTGTGTAAGTATCAGTCTCGGTTGTGCTGACTCGTGTATTCCCCGGGTTATTGAATTGCAAAATAAACTGAAACTTTCAAAACGAACGGGCATTTCTAACCTCAGAAATAAAAGTACACGAAATAAACGATGAAATTTGTATTAGAAATAAAAGTAATGAAGAATAATGTTAAAAATGTGCATAAAAGTTGTTGCGAAATTAGTATTGAAAATGTGAAAATAATTAAAATCAACTTTGACAGATGATTGAACTGAAAATATATAGGTAAGAAATTCATATTAGCTATAAGAATCAATAGACAATAATTTAGCAGATGTACACTTGTAGAAATAGATGTCGCTAATTAAAATTGGGAAGCGAAAAAAAGTTTGTGGAGTGTTTTTGGAATTTTTTCCAGACTGTTCCGTTCTGTCGACGTTCTTGAAAAAATCAGACTGTGGTATTGTATTTTTTTCCGAATTGTAAGAAGGGCTGAGATTATTTTTGTTAAAAAACTCTGCGTTTTATTAAACAAGAAAAAGTTCGAGTTTTATGAAAAAAGGAAAAGTCAGAGTTCTGAAGAAAGGTCAGAGTCTTGCGAGATTCTTTGGACGTCATAACGCCAAAAGGAAAAAGGAACGCAGCCTTGTACGGAGCAAGCAACGAAGAAGTCAAATACTCGATATTGAAAGAAAAAGAAGTGTTGCGTTTCTTCGACAAATTCCCAGCTAACTTGGGAAAGAAGACTTAATTTTGCTGGGAGCCCGGTGCAGGGTCCCACTTCAGCAGCACAGAGGAGAGCACTACCAGGTAAAGTTCGCCGAATTAATTTCGTTTTGTGTTTTTTTTTCACAACCCACCAGAGCCAACATTGAATTCTTGGGCCGGTCATTGCTACCAGGGTACCCGCTCGGCCAGGCAATTATACTAACGTAGTCCAAGGTTCAAGCTACAGCCCACGTTTTGTAAGTGGCAACCATCTTAATGGTTCAAGCTACGGACCACGAAGCTGGAAAAGTCTGTAACAGTATTCATCTTTCCCGGAAAATTATTGCTATTTTATCAAAAAGAGATACTTACCAGGTCCAGTTTTCCCTTCTAACGCGCCTCAAAGGAGCCGCTACACATAACCACATCACTAATAGAAAAGTGATAACTTTTCTTCGCGAACTCCAATCGTCCGACTTAAAACTAAATGTAACTAGGTAGCCTGCAGCCCAAAGATTATCCGGAAACTGCAAACGAAAATTTAAAAGCATTTGCTAATGACAGTAATGATGCAGAATAATTGCAAAGAAATGGTGTCATTTACGTAATTAGAATATTTCTTATTGAAATTCTAAATATTCAAATTCAAATTAAAAATTCCGAGTAAACTGCAAGAAATAGGAGCATTTCGTATAACAGCTTTTTTAGGTAAACCGGGTAGCCCCTAAAGAGAGATAGAACCCAGCGGGCAGTGAGTCGAAGATCAGTGGATCAGAATTAAAGTCAGGGGTCTATCGAAAGTCGCAGGGCAGTTGATCTGAGATCGAGCAAGAGTAAATAGTCAAGTTCGGACAGTAGAGTATTAAGCAAAGGTAAGGCAAAGGTCAGGAGAAGGAGAAGAAAACAGAAGACAAAAGGGCCGAAGAAAAATAAAATAAATTAAAATCAGGAAAAAAAATTATAAAGTGTCTACAATATAAACAAATTAAATAAAGGCACGAAGGAAAAAAACCAACAAAAGGGGAGTCTGACCCTGAAAGGGAAAAATTATTAATTTGGAAAGGTGAACATACACACGTATGAAATATAGAAATATAGCATAAGATTAGTACCGTTCCTTTAGTATAAGAATTTTTGAAACAATCTTTTTCAGCTTCTGTGATTTTTCTTGTAGGTTTCTGGATCTCTATTGATTACATAATTTATTAATAAAATTCGCGCGGTAATTTGCTTACTAATTGCACAGTTTCCTTGGTTCTTTTGTTTACTTGAAAATCGTGTAAAAAAAACAAAACATAACAAAACAAGTTATTTCAAAGTATGTTTTTTAACGTGGTATTTCATTAAAAAAAAAGAAATTAAAACGAGAGTGTGTTGGTCAATTTTGAGTTCATGGACTCTAAAACCGCGTGGCGCCCAAAGATATTAACCAAGGTGCTAGTTTTAAAGAAACTCTACCCAAACCTTTCTCCATCGTTGGCCGGGCATATTACGTGCACTTCTAGTATGTAAGAGATATTTGATAAGTAAAACTGAATAAACACACATTGAAATTACAATTATTTAAGTTAATCATAAAATTATAGAACGTCAAATTGAATGAAATCCGAATAATAATTTTTCAATTACAATCCAATCCGCCATCTTTTTCTGCTGTTAGCATACATTGAGACTGTAAATTTATTACAGCGGTAACAAATTAAAAAATTTGAGCCACACTGTAAAGTCAACTTCAAGTGAGTTGAATTATTTAACTGACACCAGCTGTTATAAGACATACAGAGATTAATCGATTAGTGAAAAAGAAAGGATTTTTTTATTTTTATTTTGCCATCGAGTAACAAAGAATGTCATTTAAGGTCATTTAAATATGTCAATCATTTTCATGAATGAATTTTCTTATAAACTCAACATGGTAAAGGATAAATTAATAACGTAACGTGTCAGTTATAACTGCATACCTTAAAAATCTGTCTGTAAAACTTTGGAATTAATTTGTATAAATTATTTTTATCCAACACCAAGAGCAGCTATTTATAGCCCTTATTTATTTTTAACAAAACGATTTTCAAAAATTAATTAAAGCGGAACGGTATTCTCAAAAAGCTGTGCATTTTCGTACTTATACTATAATCCTTATCATCTCCATTTCATTACCTTTCCAAAGTAATTGAGAATTCCTGGCATTTTTTCTATGAATGTACAATTGCACATAATAGAAGAGGTAAACAAAAAAAAAACAAAAAACTTACGTACCTACCTAACCTACCTACCTAAAATGGAATCGTTTATTTCAAAGCATAAAATTTCAGTCTCAATGAACTGAAATTGAAATTTTGCTTGTAATTAAATTTTAAAGAGAAAACTCACAACACTCGAGGTACTATTGCGCGTCTGAATTCAACACCCGGTCTTGTTTCCAGTTCAAATACGCGAACGTGTTTTTTTTTTTTTTTGCCCTAACCGTGATAAACCCAAGGGGAATATAATTTGAGACCGACAATGGAAAGCTCCAGTACCCCATCCAGTAATCCACCTTCGTACGTTCGAATTTCACACTACAAACAGGAGCCGTGAAATATTCACCAGATGAAATGCACTTTCTTGAAATATGGGTAACTACGGGAGCAGCATACATTATGCATGTACTTCTGGCAGGAGCATCTGATGCCATTGTTACAGTACATAGTAAGTAGAAAGCACGTTCAACTATCAACAACAAATAGTGACGAGATCACTTTTAAAAGTACCATGAAAGTATTGTCATTTATCACCTCGGTTAAAGTATATCCGAAGGAGTGAATGGTGTTTGAAATTTCACGCGCTTATTTATAGAACAATGGCATTAACAACTTTTTGAATGTCTCGTTTTGTTTGTTGTTTATTTCTACGAGAATTTCATTAAAAATTCTTTAAGAGAACTTATGAAATAGATTATAAAAAATAAGTAACAAAAGAGATTTCAAACAAAACTGAGACCAAGCCGCATGAAAAAATAGAAAATAAACTTTTCTTCACACACAGAGGTGGACTCAGATTTTTTGATTGGGACATTTCTCTTGAATATTTTTTCTCTTCATGAACCAAATCAGTTATTACCTCTGATTGATCATACTGAAATATATCGGTGATTGTCAGCGAATAAAATCTGAGCCCACCTCAGTGTGTGAAGAGAAGTTTATTTTCTACTTTTTCATGCGGCTTGGCCTCAGTTTTGTTTGAAAACTCGTTTTTTACTTATTTCATTTTCTGTCTTTTACACGTTAACTAAATTGATTGTTATTATGTGCTGCATGGAGATATTTTAAAACTGTTTGATGATGCCTGAAAAGACACTGATTTACAAGTTTTTCAAAAAATTTATTCGAGTGTCAAATCGTTGAAGTACTGCAACGGTTTTCTGAAATTCAAATTACGTTTTAAACAGCTCTTTTTAGCTGTATTCTAACTTGATCCCATATTACATGAATTTTCCCGATTTTCCATATTTTCCACAGACTTTTCCTATTACTATCAAATTTTTTCAAAAATTTACATGAATTTTCTTCGATTTTTCATGCAAGTTGTCATGATTGTTGAAAAGAAAGTATTGATGCCAGTAGGACGGAAAAAAATGATTCCGCATAGCTTATAAAATTTTTTTGTCGGAAAATTTTCCGAAAAAGTCGGAAAATTCCGGAAATTTTCGAAAAAATTTCCAGAAAAATTGGAAAATTCTGCATTTTTCCTGAAACAGATTTATCACTAGTCATATCGATGAAAATTTTTCTGATGATGTTCCCGCTTTTCCAGGTTTTCCATTGAGTTTTCCACAAAAGCAACTTTATGCAACTCATTTCGCTCTACAACTTTGTCTTAGATTGCAAAACGCTCAAACGCTTCCTTGGTCTGGAAAACTCTGGAAGAGCGTTTTACATGAATTTGCCTCGATTTTTTCTGCAAGTTTTCACCATTGTCGGAGAGAAAGTAATGATGCCAGTTGATAAGGAATTTGATCCTGCATAATTTAGAAAACTTTTTTACTGGAAAATTTTCCAGAAATGTCCGAAAATTCCGCAAAATTTTTTCGGAAAAATAGGAAAACTCTGCATTTTTCCTGAAACGGATTTATCACTAATCAAATTTGTAAAAAATTTTCAAATGATTTTTCCCGATTTTCCTGGTTTTCAATGGAAATTTCCGGTTAAAATTTTGATCGATTCAATTGTCACATGACCCTGTGTGCCAAATTTCAACTCGCTGTGATGACGAAAAGTGGGTCTACGAGAGTGTCGAATATAATAAAAAAGAAATATATAAATAAATATACAGACAGACAAATTGGTTTACGATGGACTGGCCTCAAAAAGGAATGTTTCAATAGGCACTTTATTATTAGACCATTTTGAACTATACCACAATCGATTTTATACTCTAGTAGCCAGACTATATCGATATTGGTAATTTTTAATTAAATGGAGTTAAATGCTCAGTGTGTCACACAAATAAGGTGTATCAAAGACCCTTTTCCAATATTTCGGCTGAATTTTAAATGAAGCATATTTAACTAGATATTAATAAAATTGCAGTAAAATTACCAACTATCGTCATTAAAATAATATCAATAACTTTAAAAAATCTCTAATAAAAAAAAAGAACTAATAATAAACAAAATACCACATAAAACCTCACAATTATTTTTACTGTCACAGTATAACAGTTTTAAAATAACTACAAACCGATCTAACCAAAAAATAAAATATAAAATTAATAGATAAATTGATGCACAACTAAAACCAACAGAATTTTTATTTGGCGACAATTATGTGGAAAACCTGTCGCATGTAGACATCACCAACATCACATAGAGCTTAGGTCCTAAATTCAATATGTCCACCAAAATAGACAAAAATAACGTCATCGAAGTAATATCAGCCTCTGAAAATATAGATAATACCATCCAAGATATAGACAACAGACAAATGGTGCAAAGAAACACTACCAACTCCATGACACATCATTTATATGATGACTCTAACAAAATCAACAAATTCTTCTCACATTATTATAAAACTACAAAAAAAAAAAATATCTCGTATAAAGGAAATAAAACAATCATTATACAGCAAAAGTGCTACCAATCTAAATTGTCAAACATGACTAGTGATACAAACACATACATGAATATAGACAACGACCCAAAGGAAGAACATGAAATTATTACAAAGTCTGATAGATAAAAAATATATTAACAAATATCAACGAAACTTCTTACGTACAGATACGGCTACAATAGGTCCAAGGCCTTATGGTTTACGAAAAATCCGCAAACCCGACATTCCTCTGGTACCAGTTATATCTATGATCACGAATCCAAGCTACGCAATATGAAAATACATGACCAACAAATTAATATTGACAATCCAATAAGCATAACAGATTTTAATAGCTTAAAAATCTTGCTTGACAACATACAGATGAATACTCATCTCATTAGACGTGGTATCATTATTACTAATTTGGACACACAATTAGTTCTACAAGGTATTAATGAAAAATGGCATTTAATAGAAGAGATGAGAAAATTTTCATGGAGTTGGTATTTCACTTGTAATAGGCCGGCAAAGTGATCTTTACGTTTTTCGGAAATCATCAAGTTTGTATGAAAAATTTCGGAACTCGAAAAAAAAATAACGTCGTACTATTGTAAATTGTAAAGTCAATGCACATAAAAAATTTGATCTCCCTGTGAAAAAAAGTACGGAATCTAAAGCAATCAAGCCAAAAGACTGAAGCCCAGGCTCCATCAGATCTTCCCCGGTGAGCAGTAAGGAGTCGAAGCCGTGGTCAATTTAGGGCCTGGAAAAGTAGAGCAGGCCGCTTAGTGAGGTGGTGTAAGATAGCCTAAACCTAGCAATGATTGATAAAAGCAATCGAAACAGGCGCTATAGACAATGGGGAGATTCTTATCAAACGCTGTCATCGGGTATGTGCTCAGCAATCCCTACCTAAGTGCGCCGACTTTTAATAAATCTTGGTGTATATACAAGGCCACATACGATTTATTTATTAAAGTAATCTCAGAGTTGCAATTGCCGTAGGAGGAGCCCAGCAAACGCTCGTCCCGTTGCAGAACATTGCTGAGAGGCCAAAAGGTCGTGTGGTGATTCCGAATGTGGAGATTGATGAGAGCAATCGGCTGAAGGTCCTACTGGCACAAAATCCTGAAGTCCCGATGGAGAGTGGAGCATTGTGGGTGTAGAGGACCCTAGAGATGATGGCAGGGGCTTTGTGGTATTGGAGTACGGGGACTTGGTGACCATCATGAAGAAGAGGCAGGCGAAGCTCCATTTCGCCGAGGGAGAAGTTTTTCTCAGGCTTTCCAGGAGGAATAAAACCTGCGGAAAGACGGGCGCGCCTACTGTGGATAAAGATGGTGCAAATCAACCTCCATCACAGTAAAGCTGCGTCAGACAATGTCATACTGTTCCTAAACAAGGAGGACATAGATGTGGCTATAATCCAGAAGCCGTGGGTCCATGGGGCCAAGGTTCAGGGTTTAAGCTCCAAAGAGTTCAGACTATTTGATAGTCAAGAATCAGACAAGTTAAGAACATGCATACTTGTTAGAAAACACCTTCAGACATTAATGTTATCTAATTTCAGCACTAAGGACCCTGTGGTCGTGGGGCTAGTGGTGGGGCCAATAACTGCTTAATGGCCTCGGCATACTGGCTCTTGCTTGGCTGTGATGCTAACGCCCATCATATTATATGGGATAGCACCGCGGTGAGTCTCTTTTCAACTTTCTTTTAGAGACTAAGCTTCTAGCATATAATTGAGGTAGTATGCCAACTTTTAGAACGGTAAACAGGAGTGAGGTCTTTGACCTAACCATCGTCACATGTTTGGAGAACTTCACGGTGCATAATTGGAGAGTGCCTGTCCAGGCATCTTTATAAGACCACGCTTGAATACTCTATGAGGTTATATTTGCTGTAAAGCATGTCAAAGCTTTCAGAAACGCTCGTAGGAGGGACTGAGACCGTTTCTGTGGTGTAGTCAGAGACAGGTTGAAAGTTTCTCCACCCGAAGGGCTAATCACGAAGGCAGCAATAGGTGTTGCTGTTGATACTATCACCGATGTGTTGAATAATGCGTTCCGGGAAGCGTGTCCTATTAGAAGACCCAGTGTCAAATCTAAGCCACCATGGTGGAACGCAGAGCTGGGTCCGCCTTAAGGAAAAATCTCGAAGACTGTTTAATGCAGCCAAGCGCCGTAGAGAACAAGTTGTCCTGGGCCGTTATAAGGACAGTCTAAGATTTTTTAAGACATTAATACTAGCAAAGAGAGGATATTTGCTAAGGACCATAGTACTCCCTCCTTCATAAAAGGGGAGAACGGTGTCTGGGCAACCACAAATGAGGAGCTGTTAAATGCTGTTAAATGTGATCAGCTCCATAGTCGGAAGAAGAGCTACAAAATGGGTGGTCTGTCCGTTTGACCCGTTTACGGCATCAGGGGTGGATGGACTGAGACCCATTATGCTTCAGAAGGCACTCAAATACATAATTAAATGGCTAGCGTCAATTTTTAAAACTGCCTGAGGCTTAGGATCTTGCCTAGGGGAGGTGAGGGTAATTTTCATTCCTAAGGCAGGCAGAACGGGCCATATGGAGGCAAAGGACTTAAGACCTATCAGTCTCTCCTCCTTTATGCTTATGGTATTGGAGAGACTAATAGAGGTACATAAAAGAAGTGTATGGCAGGGTGGCAGTGGTCGACAACATGCCTATACAAAGGGGAAATCGGTAGAGTCGGCACTGCATAAAGTGGTATCCGTTGTTCAGAAATCCCTAGAATATGAGGAATGCACACTATGTGCCTTCCCGGATATTGAGGGGCTTTCAATAGCGTAAAGACGGAGGTTATATATAATGAACTGAGAAGGGTGGGAGTTGATAAAGGTCTATGTATCAACTCAATGGTTCTCAGTAAAAAGGTTAGCTCCTGCTCAATGACACTATTGTGAGAAGACCAGGCAGAGTACTTCAGAAAATGAAAACCTATGAAACCTATGACCATATGAACTTACATTCGGGCATTCATCTAGGATCTTTCTTGCCTGAAAAGTGGTTGGCGGGACCCCTGGTATCCTACCGAGTGAATAGCTCAGCCGTGTGTGTATGCCCACACATAATTTGAATTTCATCTTGGATCCATCCGTGTATCATTTAATGGATAATCTACAAATGGTGAGTCGCCAGAATGTTAATATTGACGTTCCACCTTGAATAGTGTCTCAAAGTTCCATTACTAGATACGCAAGGTAATTCGATTCCTATTTCTTAGGGTTGGAGTAAGTTTGAACAGCTCCCTAAAATAGTGATGCTTATTACTATGTGTTATGTAAAAAAAAATGCCACCTAATTGGCTTACGTATATCCATATAATAAGTTAACAAAAAAGATAGTCCTAATGGGTGAAATATGGTCGAATCATTGCAACCAAAAGATAAATAGAATAAAATCACTAAAGGCGAATTCGATCTAGCGGGCACATATATGGTATCCATGTAAGGATTACAGATGAGATAATTCTCGAGAATTCTGGGCTAATAAAACTTTATCAATTCTCAAGAAATTTACTCGAGAAGGTATTTATGGACCTGTGTGTGTAATTTCTGAAAAATTCCCACCAATCTAGAGCTATTATTGAGAACTGAAAACGTGAAAGCTTTTCAATACTTGTGAACAAAGCTATGCCGATGTCAGTGCCGTAAGTGCCTTATAATAATCGCTCGGTACTACAATGCCACTCAGGCATGGTTATAACCAATTTCATAGAATTTCACATTCTGAACAACTTTTCAGAACATTAAAACCGTTTAGTACTGATCGTTTTCACAGTGTACGTAAATATTCCAAATTTTTATATGGTAACTCCAAGAAAGGGTTGCCCGATTGAGTTTATTTTCTAAATTTTGTTTACTACTGCTATGAAAACACCATGTATCCAATTTCAGCTCTCTACGTCGACACGTTCTCAGGCAGTGCCCGAATATATAGCGAAAAATGAAATTTTGGTATGGAAATCCTACGAAGGAGTTACCGAATTCAGCCCATTTTCGAACTGAAATTTACTTTTTTTTTTTTAAAAAGAGTCCGCGTCAAATTTCAGCCCTCTAAGTGAACTCGTTCCGACGTACGGACGGACGGACGTGGGTGTCCAACCCAATTTGTTCAAACATCATTATTTCTAGGTGTTACAAACGGAATGAGAAACTTAGTATACCCTACTAATTTCGTCTAGGGTATAACAAGAATTTCGCATAATTTTTCCTATCTGTAATGAGGTGCACAATGCACATGTCAGTCCATTTCAACATGTATTTTGTATGTCGAGAAAATGTTGGCCAGAGAAATTGAAGATTTACGTTGAAATATACGAGGGCTCGAACATAAATTCGTGCAGTTATCTATTTGCAGGTAGGATAGAGGGACTTGGAAAAGGATATAATATCTGATGATGTTCCGAAACTGCTAAAGGTGAAGTGCAAAATGGATACAGAAAAGGGTAAAATACGTGACAGCGGAACAATGCGAATCTTATCATCGAGCAATCAAAAATTCCAGCGTATACGGATTTCGAAGTGGGCTGAGAGCTGTAACGTTTTTGAATCGTTTCTTCACTTAACACTGTGGAAAGTTTTCAGTATACACCCTGTGAAGTATGCAATTTAAGAATAATAATATGCTGCAGATCAGGGCTGAGCGCTTGTTGTTATTGCAGAGGATTAAGGGTGATGAGGTATAGGTAAACAACTTCGTACAGCTTTAGAACAATAGTTGCATTTAGATAGGTAGGAACGTTCGGATATCAAATTACAAGTGCAGTTTTGAATAATACAATACGTAATTGACTGAAAAGCATAAATTGTGGGGAGAATTTTGACAGAAAATTAGTAAATTATATAAAAACAAAAAAAAAAAACAAAAAAATTGCGCATTTGTTGCAGTTTGGTGAAAAAGAATAAGTGATCGAAGACTAACTGAGACGGATAAAAAATTTTTATCAAATGCCATTTGGACAGGCTGAAAAATAAAAAGGTTATAGGGTGTTCAGTGAAAAAAGTTGCCAAAAACAGATTTTACCCTCCTCTATTCAAAACAAATTATGACTTGCCTTGACGAGGTCTATCACCGTGAGAAATTGGTATTTAAGTACCACACTGACCCAGTATAAATGTGAAATTCCAAACAGAGAATTGAAAAATACACATCATACAGTTTGTATTCTTTTTATTTAAAGCTATTTAAAAAAGAAATGTATAAAACAATAAGTAGAAAGATTGATTTTCATATATGTATTGAGATTTGAACGAAATGGGAATGCCCACTTTTCGTACAACTTTAGGCCCGACATGAACAGACATGAAAGATATCTTAAACGATGTATTATGATACTCTGAACGTACTTTACTAATAGAGTTTATTTCAATTAAGTTGGCAAAACTGAAAACTTTAGGCGTTGGAATGTATTTTGAGAGATTTTTTTGGGTAAAAAAGTTAACTTTTTTACTGCTAGTGGTTGTGCGGAACTAGCGAATCGTGGAAAATCACTTCGTATGAGCACTAATAATTCTGAAAGAAAGAACGACAAAATATAGTAATTGGGGTACATGAAAAGATGTTTTTGGCAGCAAAACGTCTCGAGAAATTTTTCTGAATCGAAAATGTTTTCTTCTCCAAATTGTAGCTAGTAATTAGACCATTTAAACCCCGAAATCCAAGAATTTATAGTATCTCTATTTCTCAGAACTGTATTTATCCAAAACTTTGACTTAAACGCAGTTATTTTAATTAAAAGGGAAAGTTGGTGTGTAATATACTTAAAATAAGTAAACATATGGCGAATGGGTCGCAATGACCCTTTGAGAACATAAGGCATAGCTTTCTGCAATTAGTCAAACTTTAGTAACAAAAACATATTGTATGACAACGACATACATTATTTATGAAAAAATATATATACATACGAGTATACATTTTAATAAATTAGAATTAATAAAATAAATTAGTGTCTTGGGATAATTCAGGAGACATTTGTCATGCAAAGGAATTTTTCAGGATGTGCAAGTTACTTCAGTTTTGTTTTCACAATGAATAGGTACATCGACGCCTACTTTGACCAGCGATTACAAGATGCCTCCCAACTGTAAAAGTACATTGCTTATTATATTTTTTCTCGTAAGTCCCGGGGCACTCCATATTTTTTGTTGCCATACATAACTTCGGTTTTTCACTTTACGTCGACGTGGAGAGCACAAATTTTGTAAACGGCGCTTTTAAAGAAAACATAAATTCAAATTCGAAAATTGGACCAATGGGGAACTCCTTCATAGGGTTGTCATACAAAAATTTCATTTTAACTATATGCTTTGGCACTGCCTGGGAACACGTCGACGTAGAGAGCTAAACTTTGGAACATGGTGTTTTCATAGCAATGGTAAACAAAATTTCAAAAATGGACTAATTTGGGTTACCCTTTCTTCGTATTGTCATACAAAATCTTGGTTTTTCACTATATACCTACTTGGATGCTGCCTGAGAAGTTGTCGACGTGAAGAGCTCATACGCGGCGTTTTCATATATATATACTGTAAATACAGGTCCAAAAGTGGAGCAAATTGGGTAATTTTTTTTTGCGTTACCATACAAAATATGAGTTTTTCGATACTGCCTCATGTGTCGACATAGAGAGCTGAATTTTTTTTACTTTATTGGGGAACGCGTCGACGTAGAGAGCTACCCTCTCCCACGAATGCGAGCCTATGCACACACACACATGCAGATACAGAATGAAATCCCAGAATACGTAATCGCGCGATCGAGTCAGATGATAGCTTAGATATTATGCATCTCTAACCAATCCACCGCTACTCATCTGGGCATCTATATTATTGCCGGGCAACGCCGGCGAGCTTTCCTTGTTCCTCATAAAATACAGTTTATCGTATTTAAATCCAAGTGCTAAGTATCCAAGCATTGTTCATTGCAACATCAAAACACCATAGTCTAATAGCCCTCGAATGCTAATAGGATAACTCCATTAAATCAACACCCGCATATTTTTGTTTTTGTTTAACGGAATATATGGAAATTTTTTATGTAGGCTGTAGCAGAAGCTACAAAATAATTTTTATTTTTGTTCGTTATTTGAAAATAGAATAAAACATAAATTTTGTTTGTCAGATTAATATTTGCTCTGACTGTTTTAAAATAAATAAAATAAATATTCAATTTGACGTTTAAAGGAAAAGCCCTTTGAAGAAAAGCTGTGAATACAGATACACACTACTGTATACATTTTTAGAAATTACACATCAAGATTTTTTGGAATGTATTGTTTTTAAAAATATAGAATTTGTGTCAAGGATATTTTAGTATTAATCGAATCGCCTGAGGGCAAATTTAAAAATAATAATATTAAACAAATCGCCAGAGGGCAAATTTATTAAATGTATTAATTATAAACGGGAGAGGTCAAATATAGTAAATTTATTAAAGGAAAACCTTTTCTATTATACTATTTAAGAAAATAATAATATAGAAAATAAAGAATATATTTTAAAATTTAAAAAAAATTATTATCATTAAAAGAAATAAAAATAATAAAAAATTCAACTTTTTATCCTACAAGAAATTTAGGATATACATATATATATATAATTATTGAACTGCTGATCTACAACGAATTCTTTTTGTTGCCACACTACATTAACCTACAACCAGTACTATTGGCAACAACACAACAGTTCATAGGTTGTACAACAAATTGAGTAGACATAGCCATAACAATATTATTGTCTATCCATTTTACCGCAATAATATTGTCATCTTTGTACGCCGAACTATCGTATGCACTCTTGCCTTCTCTCCACTGAAAGTGTTCTGAAATAAATGCAATCCACCTGGTGGTTTTGACCACAATCGTGAGCAATCGTTTCTTATATGTATTCGAAAAAAATTGATATTTTGACAATTTCACACTTTTGAAAAGGTGATCGAAAAACAGAGAAAATTTTAAGTTCTTATATGTTTGCTGCTACGCTAAAATCTCCACAACGGTAAATTTAATAACTTTATAAGCCCAAGTGGTCGAAAATGAACCAGTAATGTTAAAGAATTGATTTAAAAAAAAAAACTTTTTGGAAAAATGGCAGTACAAAGGTTAACAAAATCCATGCATTCCAGAACTCACAAATTTCCAGGAATATTAATTTATGCTATGACTTTATATGCCAGAAAATGCGTGAGTCGATTCCGACACATTGCGATTACAATCTAGCGGGTCGTTTTCGACCGCTTGGGTTTACATGGGTTAGCTGAGCCAAACAGTGAAACCCATTTTCCGATCAGATATAAACCTACCGAGTTAGAGCCGATTTAAAGTGTGTAAAATCTGGTACTTCGGTTCGAGTAGAAAAAAGGGAGGTACTAAAAAAGTGAGTTTTTGGCAAGAAAGATCTTCAGAGCCAAAGAATACTTTTAGTTTTATTAAAAAATTGGAAAATATGCTGCGACTGCCAGGGTGTCAAAGTTTGATTTAGTACATTTTAGAAAATCTAGTACAGAATTCAATTTCTTAGGTTCTGAGATGAAATTTGAGAGGGAAATCTCAAAAATCGTTTAACCTCTTTATTCCCCCTCCCTGTTAAGAAAAATTGAATATTTTAAAAGCTATGAACAACCACGGTGCGGCGGTAATATCTAGAAGTTGCTCTGAAATAAATTCAATCCATCTGACGATTTAGGTCACAAACGTGGACAATCGTTTCTTATATGTTTTCAAGGAAAAATCGTTATTTTGACTACTCCATTCTCTTCGTCCCCCTCATCCTTGGACCTGAAATAAGAACAATATCTACAGCCTAGGGCACCACCTTTCATTTAAGACTACGACTCTTAATTCTGGAGATTTAAGCAAAAGCACCTCTAATTTTACCCATCTCTTCGGCCGAGAGATTGTTCCTCTCCATAATGTACTCGAGATGCGTGCAGTCTAGACGAACACCGAATTTGGTAAAAAATCCGTTTTCCTCCTCCTCACTCCCACCGCAAAAATCAGAAAATCAGGCATCGTCGGGTAACTATGTTACAGACCTAATGAAAAAATAAAAAATAAAAATATTGTTAACTACTATCACTTTTGCTTCGTGCCGCTAATCTTGTTTACTCACGAACGTTCATGTTAGGTTAAAAACGGGAATTCTCCTTTACTTTGGACCCGCAATCGAACTGATTGTAAATAATTAGTTTATTGGGTTACAGATCGTTCACTCTGAATGCTCAAACGTATTATTAAGTCCCAGCAAAACATATTTTACAAGGAATTCCCTTTGAGGAAACAAACCCAAAAAATTACAATTAATGATTTATGCCGTTAGATGGTTGAGGATATGGCTTTTAATAAAGTTCAAATTGAAGTCATTTAAGTCATATAAAACTGAAATTTTGTATGCCGATTACTTAAAAAAAAAAATATCCAGTTCAAAAGTATGTAAAATCCTCTCAGTAGAATACCAATCATCACTAAAGACAATCTTCGTATAAAATTTTATTTAAAAATTTCACAAAGTACCAGAAGTTTTATGAAACTAGTACTTTTATTTTGGGTGCAACGGATACCACCGTGTCAGAAGTTGTATTAAATTAAGCAAAATACTTTTTGCAGTTTGAATGAATTAATGACACGCAAAAAGCAGCAACAGTTCATGCAAAATATTTTTTATGTTCTGAATGATAGCGAAATTTATTAAACGTCTATGGTATGATTCTAATACTCTAGCACCTCCTCTAAAATCACTCCGAGCATAACAATATTAATTAGGAATGCTTCTTTAATTATTAACCATGTAACGTTATGTCAGTATGCGCCCGTTTAGTGGCAATCTCATCATATGCATATTTTCCGATAATTAAATTAAAATTTAATTGAAAATTTAAATAAAGTCTAATTGCTGGACGGAAATCACTTAGATCTGTCTACCTTTAAATCTTAAATTTTCCTACCACATCCTTTACATTTCCAAATTGTTGTTTTAATAACAATTTAAAAATCATTAAGACTACTTCTAAATGGATACTTTCGCTTGTGCAAACTGCAAACTTAAAAGTAACAAAAATTATGTTCGCTCAACCACCGAACGAACAGAGAAGGTGTGGACGTTTTGAAAGGAATAAATGAGAGAAGTTTTCCGAGCCTTGCCCTCAGGAAAAGTTCACAGTTGGGTAAAATTTTGTATTTCTATAGGCGCAAGTGTGAGACTGCTGAATATTTATAAAGTAAAAGAAAAAGAAGAAAAGAAGTTGAGGTGCTATGTTCTCTTTACAGAACAGAATAAAATTAAAGTTTAAGGGATTTTTAGGTGTTTTACGTTTACCTGGGAGTTTCTATTTTATCAGAAAAATGAAAATAACCAATTAACGGTTGATTGGCCTTTTGTGAAATATATATGTATATACATTTTTTTTTTGGAAGTCTTTTAAATACCTTTTTACCTCTAAATTTATTTTACATTACTTTTAAGTATTTTCTTCATTGACTTAAATCTACGTAAGAGAAGTAAGCAGGGGAAATTGTTGTACCTTAGACATAGTTGCACCTTGGTCAGTAGGCCGTTTTCAACAGTTTCCGCGTTTAAATTTTCAAATAATCTATCGTGTTAAATGCATCTGCTTACAGCTGACCATCAGTAGCGTGGCGTTTTTGGAACCAAGGGAAGCATTGCTTCCCTTAGGTTTTCGATGTAATTTAATTAAAACAAATAAAAATGAAAGGAAATAAAAAATTACGACAAAAAATTTCTTCGTAATATTTTCATTAAACAATATTTTCCCTAAAGCCTTTTTATATGTCCTGCGCTGTAAACTATCGAAGAGAAGCAATGGAAAAAAAAGCAATCGAACAACATGCAACGAAAAGTATAGCATTCCAAGACGTCTGGGCTCTTTCTAAAATAGTATTACTGACACCACTGCCTGAAGAGGTGGCTTGCAGTTCTACTACCATCAGCAATCGAACAACATCCAACAAAATGTATGGTATTCGAACTAGTCAGGAATCTACCTATGACGTCACACATCGCTATTGCTCGTTCCCCACTTACAGTGAATAGCTACGTTCAATAAGAAATGGTTCTAAACCCAAAGGATGCATGCTAATGAAAAACTGCTTCTATGGGTCCTATAAAAACTGCTATACCGGTAGCATGATTAGATAAATTTCAGTCATATGAGTAGTTTTTCTGAAAAGCTGCAAAAAATATTTCAGCCCATCAACTCTAGCTCGCCTCTACAAGGTTGTTACGAGCGTGGCCTTGGCTCGTTATTTAAAACACAAGAAGGAATTTATTTGGGTTCTAAGGTATATAGCAAAAGCTAAGAAATGTTTTTAATTTGTTATTTAATCACACAACCCATTAATTTTTTTTGTTTTTTTGTTTTTTTTTTTTTTTGTGAAAAGTTTCAAGTCTTGGTTTTGACTCATCAACAGGTCCCAAATAGCGAAATTAAGTGACTTGAAAAACAAACAAAAAAGTTCCCCCCTCTAAAAAATCCTAAAGAGTAATCTCTACTTTTATTTCTTCCTCCTGGGTGTAATATAGGAGTTCTGGCGTCATATAATTCACACCCAGAATTTATTCTGAGTTTATATGATAGGACATCATTTTGATCAGTTTCAAGCGTCCACAGTAGGCAGAAAACCAAGCTGTACCGATGAGTGTCAAGTTTCTGCTAACACAAAACGCTTCTTTTTCTTCCTTTTTCTTTTTTTCAGCCCACTGCGGGCGTATACAGGTTCGAATCGTTTCGAATGAATCTAACTTTTAAATTTTTTAATAATTTTTTGTTTTTCATTTCTTTTCTTTGTTCTATTTTTTCATTTGTTTTTCAAGTCACGGAATTTCGCTATATGGGACCTGTTGATGAGTCAAAACCAAGACTTGAAACTTGTCACCCAAAGTTAATGAGTTGTGTGACTGAATAACAAATTAAAAACATTTTTTAGCTCTTGATATAAACCGGAAAATCCAAATAAATTCCTTAAAGAACAAATATAAGTTTATCCCGGTAAAAAAATCCTAAAGAGTAATCTCTACTTACAATATTTTAGATATAATTCAAAAGTTCGTTTTTGATTTAACTTTACTGTTTATTCTCACAATCACAAAAAATTATCAAATCAGCTCTTTATAGTTATCACTAGTATTGTGCGTCTAATTATCGCAATCCAAGTAGTGTGCTTCGTTCACTTCACTGTCGGAAATATAAGAGTTACGCGCCACAAAGTGATACAAGCGACATCTATTGGAAATGGAAAGAACTTTAGGTTATGACATCCTAGTAAACTTTTGGTTCGGAGTACAGAATATTCAGGAAGGATAATTTGTTGAGTATAAATACGGTGCTACTCAAATCCAGGAGGCTAGTATTATTTCAGACAGTGATGTGAACGACGTACACTATTTGGATTGCGATAATTAGACGTACAGTACTAGCAATAAGTATAAAAAGCTGATTTGATAATTTTTTGTGAATTGTGAGAGTCAACAGTAAAGTTAAATAAAAAAAAGAACTTTTGAATTATATCTGAAATATTGTGTTTTAAATAACGAACCACGGCAACCGCTCGTAACAACTGGTATCAGAAATGGGATCAATTGCCACATTTGGGCTGGGGCTGGCCGTACAGTCTTAGTTTCATTGGATATTGTCCAAAAGAAAGCCTTCAAGCTCATTGCCGATTTAGCAATAACTTGTCATATCGACTCACTCCAGCACCGCCGCAACGTTGGATGTATTTCGCTCCTTCATCGCTACATGCATGGTCAATGTTCTGATGAAATATCAAGTCTGATTCCCCCCTGTAGATTGATTTCTGCACGCAATACTCGCACTGCAAACCGCGCTAATCCGTACACCCTTCAAAACACTTTCGGCCATACAGTAAAATTCCGAGATGCTTTCTATCCCGAACTGTGCGAATGTGGAACAGTCTACTATCTTCTGTTTTTCCTTACAATCTGGTTCAAGAGTGACATAAATCGCCACCTCCGCCACTTTCCACATGTCGCCTAGTCCTTTTCCTATCTCCTTTCTACCATGCTGTGCTTTGCATCATAGGGTATCCCCTGAACTTGGCTTAATAATATAAAAAAAATTTTTGCGTAGGATGTAAAAAGTGAAAAAAATTGATAAATTTGCCCTGAGAATGGTCCTAAAAAAGCTGGCTTGAACGACACCAAGTTCGACTTACATTAAGATCATTCTCTGTCAATGACACATACATATGTAATTCCTGCACTTGACTACAAATCGGCAAGTACAGCCAATTACAAATGCCACAAATAAGAAAAAAACCGTACTTCGGGTTTTCACTCAATTTTATACGAGATTTTATTTATTTCTTATTTTGTCCTCCATCTCCATTTTACTAACATCAGAAATTTTAAATTTTCTGCGCGGGATGCGTCAATTTCGTCAAAACTAATTCAAAGTAATTTTTATTATTATAAAAAACTCCTATCCATACAAAAATTTCACCAAACTGATGCACAACTCTTTTAAGTTTTACATTTTATGTTAAATGAGGTAAAAAAATCCTTACAACTTGAACATAGTAAAATTCTTCTAAATTTTCGAATATCGAAATGTTCTTTCGAATCAGGGAAGCATATGTGTAGGATAAAAACAAAATATTTCTCTTATCCGATTTAGGTCAACTAAACGAGATTTGGATAATCCTATTTATTTAAAATATCCTAACACAAACATGCGCACAGCACATACCTTACCCACATAAAATATTACAACTTGAAATCTTTTCAAAAAAACGGATTTTCCTTACCATATCCTTTGTCAGCTATAGCTGAAGTATAATGAGAATCTTTGTCAGTCATGCAGAAGAGAAAACAACTTGACTTAAATGGAATACTTTTCACCTTTTGCCTGCGTATTGATAGCGAGGGGGAGGCCTATCACCCCCGTTTGATCTTTCCATTTACGGTCCATATAAGCCATAACCGATGATGAGCACATCGTGTTAGAAACACATCTTAAATTTCTCTTCTTTGATGGTGAAAGCTTAGATAATTTATTTTATCCACTTGACTCCATAACGATATCCTGCAGAAGTATCATCTCATACGTGATATGAACGACAAACGTATCAGGTGCCCTTTAAGCGGTTAAAGTACTATGTGTCAGTGAGCACTGTTGTCTATGTGGGCTATAGACGTTGGCATTTTGGCATCCTTTGCACGTTCCTGCAGTTTGTAATCTTTATTACTAAATATCATAACGTAATACATAACACTTAATGTACATAGTTGAAGACTGCTGATACCATACCGATACCATCTCTATGGTGATATTCTCTTCTGTTAACTGCTGTATATCTACCTATACTTACTGCACTCCACTTCTCGTCCATTTTTGAGATACTATATGTGGTCGAGATGAATAGCAAAATTGCAGTGCTTTGTCTGTGTCCAATATACAAAATACCGCATTCAGCTACTTTTGAATTACATCAGAGCTAAAAAGGTAGTTGAATTTAAACGAGGTAAATTTAATGTGTTTCAGTTTATTCGAATGTCGGAAACAAACTGAAAAAAATCAGTGCAGGAAAAATTGCACGAATAAATCTAGCGCACGAAAATATTCGCATCGTTACAGATGAGTAAAATTTAAAGTAGCTTCTATCGATTCTTTTTAATTATGCATTTTTATGCACAATACAAACACACCGCCCACGTCCAATCGGACGCAACAAAATTTGAATATAGTATGTATATGTATATGTATATGCATATGTATGTATGTGTATAGCACACGACTCGACATGCAGCAAGCAAATTTATAGTCCGGCCGGAATTAAGTTACATAATGAACATAATCGGGTTCCGGATTAACGATGAAGTCAACCGACAAATAAATGCACCCCGCTCGGACTCATTTCTGATAACTTCCGATAGTTTAAAACCTGGCTACTAATAACTCAGAAGCTTTTAGAGGGAGCTCCCCACGACCACGATATAGAATATATACCACAGAGGGAGAAAAGCAATTATCTGCATCATAAATTTTCGGATATGGTCGGGGAACTTTGCAAAGTTTCAAGATATTTTCGTGATTTGGAAGGCACTTATAAAACCCACTCTTTGTCCTGGAATACTATGGGTTAAGGATATTTGGGTCATGATGACTATATCTCCCGACCCCCAAAAAAAGATTTAGTATTGTAAGTGTACAAAACCAACTATTGTATTGAACTCCTGCTGGCTACATATTCTATAGTGATTGGACGCTGTACTTACCATGTACGTATAGAAAGTTGGGCGCGATGGCGGAACATATAAAGGTTTTCCTCCCGCTGAGGGACTTGTATAATGGAAGTTCTAAAAGTTTTCCGAAAAGTTACAATATTCAAGCAGCAGGTAATAAATATAATTTAAGTTTAATATCTTTAATATGAGTCGAGAAGTTGAAAATTGTAATTTTCACTAAAGATATTTTAGTTACTTACTATCTTGCGTAAAGGGAATATGTATGTCGGTACAGGATGGAAGAAAGAAAATCATTTCCGCTTGCGCTATTCTTGTTAATTGTTGTATTGTTGTATATGAAGATATCAGAGGGAAGATGTAATTATAAAAAAATATTACATCTAACTTTTGTTGGCCTTAAATGTGCTTGTCATTCGAAATACCTACTAAGCTTAAAGGAGACTAGGTGAATTTGGTCTACTATCATTACGTACGTCATTTAAAAGAAGGCATTTACCTGGCAATTTTCCTATTTTTCAATTTTTTTTATTTTAATACCCTAGATGAAATCTATAGGGGGTATACCAATTTTGCAATTCCGTTTGTAACGCATAGAAATAATGATGGTAGAGCTAAATGGATTGGACACCCACGCATAATATTAAAAGATATTTGGATTTTTGCATGTCCGTCCGACTGGTTGTCTTTTCTGTCTGTCTGTGTATCTGCTTGTGCTCACAATAACTCGAAAACACGTATACATAGAGAGCTGAAATTTTGTACACGGACTTTAAGAAAAAAAGTAAATGTCAAAAATGGGGCGAATCGGACAACTCGTTCGTAGGGTTGCATACAAAAATTTCGCTTTTCGCTATATATTTGGGAACTGCCTGAGAGCGCGTCGCCGTAGAAAGCTGAAATTTGGTACCTAGTGCTTTTGTAGCGATAGTAAATAAAATTTAGAAAATGCGCTAAATAGAGCAACCTCTTCTTGGGATTTTTACATATACTGTGAAAACGATCAGTCCTAGACGATTTTAATGCATTGAAATTTTCTTCAGAATGTGAAATCCAATGAAATTGGTTGTAACCATTTGCATAAAGAGGTGACCATACAAAATTACATACGGGCTTATCTATGGTATTTTAAGAATTGGTCTTAGGAGCAATAAAGCCAAGCAACCAAGGAATTTCCGGACCATTAGTCCATTTTTAGATAAAGCGAAGGAAATGTTATTGACTTGGTTTGTGGTGTGGGTACAAGTTGCTAAATAACATACTTTGTTTTAGAATAAGTAAAACATACATATACGATAACATGCGGGGAGAGGGTGCACAACTTTCCTTCTCTGCATATTGTTTGGTATGGTGTGATCTGATATTAGCTGAACTACTTATATTTTTAATATGTCCGAGTTGTATGTTTAATAGGTAATTTATATTCCCATATATGTATGACTTTAATTACATTTCTGTTCTCAGATTTATTATTTTTTATTATTTTTCGCAATTGATATTGCTATGATTTGCAAAAAAATATATTCATACATATGTATATTCAAGTAGCCAACATTGTTTTATTTCCATCCCCATAAAGCTTCACAATAATAATATAAGATGTACCGCTATTCCAACCATAACACCATATGTAGGCCAGAGGTGTATCTATGTTTAAACATTTGGGGGGCGAGCATAATAAAGAAAGGAGCCACTGCATAAAAATTAATTTTATTTCATATTTTGAAAAAAAAAAAAATTAATCCAAGTATATATTTACTTATGAATTATTAACAAATGAGACAACTACAACAGTTTACTTCATCTTAGTTTCATTTTTTCAAAATTATCTATAGATCTTTCAATGACAGTATCAAGCTTTTCATAAAAATAATTCTTCCGATTTTTGGGCACAGCTAAAAATTTTATTCATCCACATTAAAATGACGACTACGATCTGAGAGAAGGTCAATTTTTTTCAATGTTCGTAAACCATCGTCTGATTTCTTGTTCAGCGACAAGTGTACTTGCAGTTGCGACTGCCTCAAGAGTACGTTAGCTGAGTTTGGGTTGGCCTTGCAAAAGGTGTTGGTAACCTTTTTTTCTACCTGATATTCCGTCTTTAAAAGGGTCCTGCCGATTTAATTTCTTTACTAGATTTCCTACAGTTGGCTGAAAATCTATTTTTCTTCGGGGAAAACCTTTGAAGCAGCAGTGTTTGGTTCACTGTACTATAATCTCCTCTTCATCGTTGATATCGTATTTTTTGAAGACCTGTTTTTTTAAAGAATCTACTGAATATGATAAGCAATTAAGCATTTTTTAAAAGCACACAGTTAAAAATGTTCACAGCCTTAAAAGATGGCAATTTGTTGCTAACTATAAATGTTGTAAAATTACATGTCGAAAATGCTTGTAAAAATTAAACAAAAGTCTGTTATTTAATTCCACATTTGTTGTATTGAAAATGGTCAAGCTCATTCAATAACCATACGGTAAAATTACAATCAATGTTGAATTAAACATTGGTGGGGATAAAAAACTTTCAGTCGAACAGACTAAAAGCTAAAGTCGAGATAAATTTGGAATTTTCTCTTAAGGCTGAATGGCAAAAAATAAAGCTCCCGATTTTCTTCCAAAATTTTGACTATGAAGTAGTAGCGTGAGCTTTAATTCTAATGACATTAGCAATGCCTAGCAATAATGCCTATAAGGTACTGTTCAAAATTATACACATTATGCACAAAACCGAGTATTTGCTTGGACTACTAGATTCTGTCGTCACCAAAAAAAGCTTTTGAGAATTAAAATGAATAAATCAATCACTTCTTATCAAGATAAAGGCTCACAAATTAATTTTTATAAAATCAACTACTTACGGGATTTATCCGGTTTTTGGTCCACTGAATAAAATTACCTCAAACTTCATTCTTGTATTAAAATAAACGCGTAGTTATAAATTTTATTCAAGTTACAGGAGTCTCCATCTTAATGTTATAAAAGTAATTATAACATGAAAAATATTAACAAATTTGGAAAACAGCTCCGGTAACATTTACAAATATCTTTGGAAAATCTATGTACAAAAAATAATAAAAATTGGTGTGTACATGAAATATTTTTTAGGGGGAAGAGGAAAATAACATGATTTTTTGAGGTTTTTGATTTTCTAAAAAAAAAAATCAACATCTTTTTCAAAAATCTAATCCCGGTAGAATTTGAACTGAAAGGTTTCAAATCAATATCATAAAAACTGTGGAAAATAAAAAGGGGGAACAGAATGCTTACAAATTTATTCAGCCTTAAATCAATTTATTAAGACTCTTAAATGCAAAACACATTTTTTAGTATGAATTCAAATTTATTAAAAAGCTCAAGCGAATGGAGATGCCGATAGTAAATAGATAACTAAGCCTTTCAAGTACAAATGTAAAATATTTATTTAATATATTACTGAAATCTAATAAACAAATTCGAAAAAAAACAAGAATGTTAACCTAATCTAGCACTGTGAATTCAGAAGTAACAATTCAAAAAAACTTAAATCTAAAAATACTATTAGAAAACTAAATTCAATAAATAAAAAAAAATCCAAATTAAAATTCAGTGTCCACTGTTTCCCGCTAATTCTCCTAAGCTCTGTATCTCTGAAAGAAGAAGAAGAAATCCCACTATTAATATTCTTAAATTGACGAATTAGCTCCAAATTAAAATAATGCTGACACGTGTGCGCCCGAACAGGCAGAAAAGAAGTGATGTCTTTGCGGAAAATAGACATACTGCACCGTGTGGGCCGCGATAATGTTTGGGTCCAAAGGATTTCTGCAATAGGAGTAAATAACTTATTAGGCGAACGATAGAAATTTCTCAGTATTAATTTTCTATGGATGCAAAAATAGGATTTGGATATATAGGGCGCTCAGGGTATATTCTGATCTTTTCAGATTAAACTCTGAAATGGGAATGGATGACTCCTCAAATCAAGTCAAGTCAAGTGCTTTTTACGCCTTTCAATATTCTGGATTGTCTTCCTTCTTTGGATTTACTTTGATGATATTTCACATCCTTCGGATTGTCTTGTTTAGGGCGTTGGGGCCTATCTTTGGTGCCTTAGCTCGATTCGATGTTTTCTCTTCTCTTCTTTTTGATCCTTGGTTTGGTTTTTGATCACTACTCGTGTTGTTGTTGGTTCTTTTCCATACAGCTGCTGCGCCACATCAGCTGTAGTAAATGAATTTCCCGCAAGAGTTTATTATTAAATTTGGGAGGGACTAGAAGGGAATAAGGATAGCATATGTTTTTAGTATTTTTAGGATTCTGCTGCGGTTCGTCGCCTTTATAAAATCCCTGCGAACCGCTACGTCTCTTCTCTATAATGGATTGTCCTGGCAACGCTGATTTCATGGCTTCATTCCATCAAATTCTTACTGCGACGAAACCAGCTGACGTGATGCCACTCAGTGCCATTGCAAATTGAAAACATACGGGAGGGATGTATGTTTCAAGTGAGTTTATTGATAATTTATTTACTTTTATCCAAATTAATAATACTCTTGTATATTTTAGCATGTTCTCCTCTCTAGGAGATGATAATTTTTTTTTGTTAGGAACTTGGATATGGACAACTATCTCTGAAACAAAAAAGGTTATAGGACAAAAACTTTATGGATTTGTGTGGGCCAAACATAGAACATTTCATTTATACAGTTCAAACATTTTATTAAAATAAAAAAACTATGTTATTTCAGCACACACATATTTATCTCCAATGAAAAAATAGCAAGTAAAAAATCTAGAATTGGTCTAAGACTAATTCTTATGATATCCTAGATGCATTTCGTATGGGTGACCATCTGTGTAAAAAAAAACCAGGAGTAGTCTATAGTAATACCTGAGATAATTATGAGTTAAAATTTCGCCCGTCGGGCACCAAATGATCCTCAGATATCGAAATTTGTATCTATAAAGCTGACAATATAGAATAAGTATGAAGCTCAATTTTTCTGTAAAAGCCGTGTATCTCTACCAATACTTTTGCTTGTAAATGTAGTGAGGTATGCAGTGAAGGGTGTTCGTCTCAGATGGAATTAAATCCCTACTTTGCTTGTATTTCAGGTGCATAACTTATACGAATTCTTCGAACGTACTTGATCGACGTTCATCATAGGGTGAGATAAACTATAAACCGAAGCCGGTTTTCGTCTGTCTCTATCCTCAATCGTGTCTATTCCTCTATCATGGAACGAAATACCGTTTAGATTCGAAACCGGTATTTGTCTGTATATAGGCTCAAGCAAAACCCTCGAGAATACTTCACAAGCCATGAAACAGACTCCCTCACTATCACATGACAGCCCCAACGGAGTCCTTACATTCTAAAATATTTGCAGTGTTCTTATGTAAAACTGACAAAAGTTTGATTTGAATAGCTTCTCCACCCTAAACTACTATTCATACAAAAAAATGATGTTCTGATAATCTTAAGCTTGCTTTCTTATCTTCCGAGCCGAAATAAAATTGTTATACCTTTCCTAGCAAAATTATTTAAAAACAATTATATGAACCAAATGACTACGATTCCTAAACAAAAACTCTCAGCTGAGGTATCATTATAATGTCGCTGTGCGTTCATTGCATGCCGTGGGCTGGTGATATCGAATGTACCTGTGCCTACAGATTCGGACTCCGGCTGCACATACACACATGCAATTATCACTCAGCTGAGAGGTATTGAGCGTAAAATGGTAAGGTTACTTTGTAATCAAAACTATTTTATTATTTCGTTAAGTAAGGTATATAGGAAGTGTAGCTTTTGGGAAAATAAGGAATCAAACTGTAAATTACTAGAAGACTATTTTCCTGTATGGATAGTAACTTAGGCTCTATGGCATATATAAAGCCAATGTTTAGCACTTTTCCATAAGTATCAATAAAGAACATTTTAGAAAACGGACTCCGATCGCACACATATAGATTTCTATTTAATGGTTTGGGAAGTATTCTCGAGGGTTTTGGTTCAAGTGTTTCACTCGTGTATCAGCGGATCGACACATTCTAAGTTATGGGTCAACACGTATGAGTTAGTAAAAATGGCGCCAGAACTTATCGACAGATTGTAGTTATTGACAGTTTTATAGAATTACAGAACTCGAATATGCGGAAAAAAGAGGTAAGCCAATGGGCCAGTTTGAATTTCGACGGGACAGACGTTGTTGAAACCTAGCTGCCACTGATTGACGCCAGGTTATATGACCCAACAGGTCATTCAGTACCATGACACTGCAGCAAGAACGAATTCCCGAGGATTGAATTGGTCACATTGTACAACATGGTGATAATTATCGCCGATGTAAGCAATGCGGAGGCAAAATTTGTTATGTAGGCTTGCACAAAGTGTAGTGTTTGGTTTCATCCCAAAAATTGCTTCCAAAGCTATCACAATGGTGAGGTTCACACCAAAAGGGCCGCTTATTGATTTTAATATCCATTAATTGCAATTAATTTCGATTTGTCAAAGAAGCCATTTGTTTTCTGAAGTGAAGTCATTTGTTTTTCGATGTTTCTAATTTCAAATATTTTCAGAACACCTGGTGCAGAACGGGTGAAATTTCAGCCCCCTCAAGTATATCATTCATAGTACTCAGGTAAATAGTGTGATCGAGACCGAATTTACACAGCAGTTAGAGGTCGCAGAGAACCATGTCTTCTAGAGAAAACTACCAAAATTTCGCATGCTTACAATTTTTGCTGGTTTTTCAAATGAGAATTTTCAAAATAAAAAAAAAATACTGAACTTTGAACGCGGATTGGGACAATTAAACTGGAGAATTCCGCGACATTGTCAAAAACAAAACATCGCCCCAGCCATCCTCTACCACTTTGCCAACTTACAGCGAAATGCTTGAACATAGTTAGCCTAGAGAATTTTTCAAAAATAGCTCTACATGGGGTGAAATTTCACCCCATCAGGCAGGAATGGGTCAAAAAACTACTTCATGTTATTTTTACAATTCAAATGTATTATAAATGGACTGAAATAGTTAATTAAGCTCCCATCTTCTTAATATATAAAAATCCAGTGCCCCTGTGTTTTTACAATTTAATCTTCGAAAACGCCCAACCGATTTCAATGAAATTTTCTGAGTGTGTTTGGTTGGTTCCAGCTTGAGTTCACAAATGGTTTAAATCGGGTAACTCCTGCGTAGAGTTTTTTAGTACATATTTGGACACTGGCTGACAATGAGTACACGTAGAGAGCTGAAATTTGGTACATGGTGTTTTCATAGCAATAGTAAATAAAATTAAAAAAAAAATGGGCTAATTCTGGTAACCTCTTCCTGGTGTTGCCACACCAAATTTTGGTTTTTTCACTATTTATTTCGAAACTGTTTGAGAACACGTCAACGTGGAGAGCCGAAATTTCATATACGGCGTTTTCATCAAAATTTCAAATACAGTTTCAAAAATGGGCAAAATCGGGCTACTACTTTTTGACGTTGCTATACAAAGATTTTAGTTTTTCGCTATATATTTGGAAATTGCCTGAGAAGGCGTCTACGTGGAAAACTAAAATTTTCGTACACGGCGTTTTTTAAAAAAGTATAAAATTTAATTTCAAAAATGGGACAAATCGGGCAACTCTTTCGTGGGGTTGACAACAAAAACTTCGTTTTTAACTATACCAGCCCTTGGCTGTCTCTGAAGTTGCCCAAATAGCTCTTATTTTGGCATTGCATGAGAGCACGTCGACATGGAGAACTAAAATTTGGTACTTGCTGTTTTCATATCTAATAGTAAAAAATATTACAGAAATGGTCTGAATCTGGAAAACTCTCATTGATGTTGCCATACAAAACTTTGGGTTTTCACTATATATTTAGACACTGCCTCACGCGTTGACGTAGAATGCGGAAATTTAGTACACGGGACTTTCTTAAAAAAAATTTAAAGTAAGTTCAAAAATGTGACCATTCGGGGAACATATCTATACAAAAAATTTGTTACGTAATGTTTTAATAGCAACGGTAAATAAAATTTCAAAAATGGACTAAATTGGATTACCCTTTCTTAGTAATGCCACACAAAACTTTTGTTTTTCACTACTAAGTATATAGTAGTTTCCTGAGAAGGCTTCGAGGTTAGGAGCTCATTTTGTACACGGCGTTTTCATAAATAAAAATTGTAAATACAGTTCGAAAATGGGACCAATCAGGCAACTCACTCGTACGGTTGCCTTACTAAAATTTCGTGTTTTATACTATATATTTGGGCACTGCGTGTGGTGAACACGTCGACGTAGAGAGCTATACTCTCCCACACATATGAATGTATGCACGCACACTCATATACACACGCGCACACAGAGGCACAGAGTGAAATCCTAGAGTACGAAATAGCGTGATCGAGTCAGATAAAAGCTTAGATATTATTTATATCTTACCAGCCCGCCACAGCCCCAAACCATTTAGGTATCTGTATTATCGCCGGACGGCACTGACGGGTTCCGCCTAGTTATTTAATAAAATATTTCTTTTAACACAATTTCTTGTTATATTTTTTTTTATTTAAATTTCAACCTCGATATAACAATATTAAGGGTTAACATGCCAGATAAATTTTTCACAATGACCCTGAATATACTTTCGGCTATTTCGTCATAATGTGTAGCAATATAAACTTAGCAGTACGACGAGGAAAATCTGTCTAGGGTTAAAAATTAAAAGCATTAAGCTTGTAACTAAAGTCATAATTATACCCATTATCTTAATATATAAAATCCGATTATAGTCATAACAGAGCCATTTCCTCTTTATTTCAAACAACCACAAATTGTACGTAAACACTTTAATTTACGACGTAAACTTCACTTTTGCTTATAGTTCCAAATGATAATAATAATATTCCACAAAGCTTACAAGCATGATATCTACCTACTTGAAGTACTTTGTGACATAAATAACTGTAATAAAAATGATGAAATAATCCATCCGTAAATCTTAAGAGAGCTGTAGTAATCTATATGTATGTACATAGAGCCCCTTCCCCTCACATGCCAACCTAACAAAGGTATCACATATATTAGATGACGATATAAAAAAAAAAAAAAAAAAAAAAGTGTATCTAACACAAAAGCTTCATATTCCATGACTAATCCCGTTAACATTTGTCTGTTCCCCCAAGATACTATATCATAGTATATTCAGTTGGTAAACCCTACGACCTGGAAGGCAGTTTATTTAAGGACCCTCTTCAAGACGAAAATATGATACACAAGGAACGTTAACACTGTCATGATTTATTCTGCCCCATAAGTTTGGGGATATAAACACACCACCGAGATGACATATGTTTTTATTATCTGGGGTCATTTACTTGTGTCCCCTTGGGATATCCTATATACATATATATATCTGACTGGAAGACCTTTCAGCTAGCATGCCCCAGAAGAAAACCAAGCAAACTTGAGTCACCCCCGAACTGAACGACTTTGTCAGAAAACGCCAGCAAAGCATATAATTAACATCGAAGGATATATATTTGGTTAAAGTACATATGACTAAATAAACTCCTCATGAATTATCAGGAACAGCCAATAAATTGAACACTGTTGACATTGGGTTCGTGAATTTGTGTGCGTTGATAGGCTTAATTGGGCAACTTTCAATATTTGCTCTTGCTTGGTGCAACCAACTCCTTCTTGTGACATTTCTCGGGCAATCGTTTGGATATTTTCACAAATAAAAAAAAAAAAAAGTTTATTTATTCATCAATCTCATTTTTTTCTATTCTTATTTCCGATGTTTACGGAAAGATGGGAGTCGGGAATCAGATTACAGATAACAACATGCCTTTGAGTTACTCAAGGAAATACAATAAATCTATTGAATGAGAAATTCTGACGATGATTTCATCCATTAAGTGCACTCTGGAGAACATTTTCCCTTGAGTGTATAAAATAATGAAAACTTTGTCTAGTTCCTGGTTCCTTTCCATTACTCTCCTGCGGAAATGCACTTTGTGGAATTTCTCATAAGATGTCTTCATCTCGGCTATGCGGTTTAGTTTGAAGAGTGCAAATCTTCATTTTCCATTTGCTCTTTCATAATCAATTTTGAATGATATCCAAGTGGAAATTTAATTTGGAACCAGATTGCATTTGTGCACTGAGCACCCCCCCGCACCCCAACCGCACCCAACAACCTCAATCAATAAGACTTTTCCTGTAAATTACATTTCGCTGAGATGAAAGTAATTTTGGATAGACACTGGTTTACACTGTCAATTTAACTATTATTATTGAAAAAATTATGCCATTGGTGTAAACATTTTACGGAATTAAGGATAACACTACAAATTTGTATGAATTTTTTTTAAGAACTCATATTTAAGGCATGATAACTGAGGGAATTTACCATAAATCGTAACATTTTGAAATTATGAAGGGATGAAAAGTTCTTTGAAACCAGTTGTAAAGTTGCCTCCTGCGATATTCGTAAAAGTACTTATGAGTATTTAAGTTGTAACGTCGGGAGTTCGTTTGCGGGCTGTCAGGGGATTGTCCAGGATCATTTTTACCCGACACCTTTAGTTTCAGTGCGCTGTTCTATTTTTGCGGTTCGGTGTGGTCACTTATTCTAACTAGTTCTCACTACCTGGTCTACACGCAATCATTCACTGACTTATACTAGCTTATTACTACACGTCGTGGGTGGAGGATTGGAGCGTACGCTACACTACACTTCTTACCAATACGATTATATGCGCTTGTCATCAGACTAGCTAACGATGAGGTATAGGGACGGAATGCGCGCGCTCATTACTTTTCTGACCAACATCATTAACATGCGCTTGGAGTTAGGGAGACCATACATTGCCGAGTCAATTGATTGTCCAGTCAACGACTGGTCTGTTGACTTGTCACCGATTGATTGATTTTTAATCGTTGCTGATTGACTATCGTATCATGTGCGCATATTGCATCGTCTTCTGCCAGGGCCAGCTTAGTAATCCAGTCGAAGACGATGACTTTGAGTGGTATTTTGATTTTCGTTAAAATTTCACAGTGTTGCTGAATACTATGGAACTGATTTAAAAATTGCAATATGAAACA
>OZ002743.1:74381167-74462084 GCA_963924295.1 Dioctria rufipes | reverse complement strand
GTAGTGCTGTGAATTTAAAAGGTAAGAAATGCGTTTTTTATTTCATTTTAATTTCGTGAAGAAGTTTTTTAAGTAAATATATTTCAAATTAAGATAATGTTAGATAAAATTTAAATTAATTCGCGAAATAACCAACAATTTTTACTGGCCGCAAAATGGATACATGATTGCTATCATGAGCCAGTTTGCGTGTAATGGTGGCCGCGAATTAATACTGAATTTTTTACCCTGAATCTAAATTGCCGCCTACGAACAGCACTTTATTAATTAGTGTGGTTTAATGCATTGCAGGTAAGAAAACATGGAGGGATATACTGCTGCGACGCTGAATGAATCATTGCCGGACATTCGAAAGGAAAATTATCTATGAGAGCAGCTGACAGGAAATATAAACATTCATAGAACAACACTACAGGATAAATTGTCTGGAAGGCGTCCCGAAAGTATAGAAAAACCTGGACCACAAAGTATCTTGACAGGAGCCGAAGAAAAAAAAAAACTAATCAAATGGTGTGAGTCGTTGGCCAAATGTGGGTTTCCGTTAAGTCCCGATAACCTTTAGAACACTGTTCAAAAAATTGTGCAAGACGATGGCAGGATTATTTCCTTTAAAAATGGGCGACCAGGACGAAAATGGTATAATCTTTTCCTGAAAAGAAATCCAGAGCTTGCTCATTGAATTCCCGAAGGCCTAACAAAAGCTAGAGCTGCGATTTCTGAGGAAGTTATCCGAAAATGGTTTGATGAGCTCCAAAACTATATAAATAAGGTGAATGCAGAAGACATCTTCAAAGATCCAAGACGAGTATGAAATGGAGATGAAACTACTATTTTTCTTTGGCCAAAAACTGGAAGAGTGTTGGCCCCAAACGGATTCAAAATGTGTATAAAATTCATCCAGGAAGTCAGAAAGAAACTATCACGGTTCTATTGGTATTTAATACAAGCGGTGAAACAGTCGGGTTGTATTCCCGTACGTACGACCACCCTAGGGATGTAGTAAATAGCATACCAAAGGACTGGTTTTTAGGTCGTTCCGAGTCAGGCTGGATGAGAAGCGATGTACTCTTCGAATATATGGCGAATGGGGTAAATATATGGCTAAATATTGAAAATTCAAAAACCTGTAATAATTTCTGTTGATGGCCACAAGCCCCATTTAACGTCGGAGCTAAGCGAGTTTTGCTGCGCAAACGGGATAATTTTATACGCTATTCTTCCCAGTACTACACATATGTTACAACCAGCAGATGTTAGTGTTTTCAAGCCGCTGAAAACAGAATGGAAAAGCACTGTTAGGGAATGGCAATGTAAAACAGAAAATATTAACAAAAACCTAACAAAGTCGACTTTTTGTTCATTACCCGCTACCATTTTGAAAATGGCAATGCTTTCCTCAAGTATACAAAATGGTTTTCGAAAATGTGGGCTTTATCCATTAAACCCTGATGCAGTCGATTATACCAAATGCATAAGAGACAATTTACAAGGTCTTGTCAGGGAGAACGAAGATAATTCGAGCGAATCAAGAAACAAAAATATTTACGACATCGCGGAGGAGGTTATAACAAAAATATAACCAAGATTGCTTAACCAGGCAAATTGACAGCGATGTCATAATAAAAGAAATTCAAAATTCAAAGAATGGAATTGACGACATTGTTGTAGATGTTTGAATTGTTTTGAATTGGTTGATGCTGGCAGTTATGCTTTAGAGGAAGATGGTAATGGTAATGGATGGATAATTTACAAATATATAAGTTTATTGACTGTAAAGTTTTCAAATACAGATGGTAATTTTTTTGATACCAATTTGAAGAAAAATTTTGAGTACAATTATCACGAAACTTGGATCTAAGAAAATTCCTATTTCTGTTTCTGAGAAAATGTTGTAAACTCCCGGAAATAATTCTTAGAACATTAAAAACAGCAGTACCTATGTACTACTGATAAAGATGAGTTGTTTCGATCTACATATGTAGTTCCACTCTACTCTTATAAAGGAACCGTTAGGTATTTTCTTATGAAACAGTCGTTCTCGGCATTATTGTTTTGCGAAAATGTGCAAATTTGAGCATTTTCCAATAAAAAATCGCGATTTTTACTTTCTTCCGTACCCAAGCTTGTGGGTACGCTTTGGAAAGGTCTGAGCGAGTACATAACAAAAAAATAGCAACTATTTCTCCCGCTCCTATTTTCGGTCAAAAACCGTTATTTTTTAATTAATGTATCCATATTTTTGCTAAGTGTTGCCACCTATCGGCGCTTTCTTGAGATATTTCCAACATGCTATTATAGGCACATTAATCCTTGGTTTATCTGCTATTTCAAAATAAAAATACAAAAGAGCTAGAGCTTCATAACAGAAAACAAAATACATTCCCCTCAATGCAGTGCATCCATAGTGCGTTACTTTGGCTATACGGTGACTTTAAATGTTCATATTTCAAAATCGATAGATAAGGCCACTAGCTGCCGTATTCAATTAGAAAGAAAAAGTGCTAGAAATCCTCACTAGTGAATAATACTATTATTAAAAAAAAAAAAAAAAACTAATTAATATTTTTTTTTCATTCGGTGCAACTATATTTTTTGTAAAAATTATGAAGCATTGAGCCTAATTTGGCCTTTGAATTAGAAAACTCGTTTGCTCCGTTCTCGAGATATGTCTTTGAAAATGACCTTTCATCGTAAACTGCGACGGGGTTAGGGATGAGACATAGTAGGAGAAAAAAAAAAATATGTATTAGCTATTTTAGTATTCCCTACAAACTGTGAAAGTTTATCCAAATCGGAGAGTTCGGGTTCCAAGGTGATCGATTTCGTGTGGAATGGCTGCGTATTGTTTTGTATAAGATAAATCAGCAAAAAACTGTGTAGAATCAGCAAATATCAATGCAGTAAACAAACAACTGAATTTTAGAAATCAATCAAATTAGTTTATTTTAGGCCTTCAACTGAAGAAACTCCACTTAGGCAAAATCGAAGAAAAGCGAATTACGGATAATTTTTAATTTCAAGTTATTATCCAATATTTACCTTACCATCGCCGATTAGGTTTAAGGTTGACATACGTTAGCACCTCCGTCACTCTCCTCATACCTTTCACAACCTTCTTGCTACAATGGTGTGCTTTGCATCATAGGGTATTCCCCGGCCTTGTGTGGTTAAAGGACTTATAATCAAAACAGACAACCGGAAAACTGACCTCAAAAAGCGCAAAAGATCTTTTAGGTCGCAGTGTTTACAGGTCGGATCTCTGGCCCCTAACACCACTTATATGTATAAAAAGCAAGAGTTCATCGGAAACCATTAATTTTGCGACAGTTATTCTAAATATCATTTGGAAAACTTTTGCCTTAGCTCTTATCGGAAAACACCCAACATGGGATAACTTAATGATAAAATAAAAGTTGAGCTTTAAATGTAGACGATGGTTACAAACACCCACCAACTAAAAGAGTTGTTTATAATAACTACGGAAGAGCAAAATATTTGTAGTCAGGGGCGGATCTAACATTAAAATTGGGGGGAGGGGGGTATGGTCATCCTATTCCAAAATAAAATTACAATACTGTTGTTAGTTTATAATGTTTGCAGTTTTGCATATTCGATGTGTGTTTCACATCGGTTCCATGGGAAAGAGGCAGGCATACGTGTTTGTATGCACACACGGTTAAAAATTCGAGTCTAAAATTAAGACTTTTGAGTTTGTATACAATTCAATTCCGAAAAAGTTTAAGACGAATCAGTTTTACATTGAAATTTAAGTCGTGATAATTTTTTAAATGTGCGAGAGTAAATGAAATCCTACTAAATGAATTTCCACAAACATAACAAAAAAACATTATTTTATTTTATATGTAATAACCAAATATAAAATACTTACAAGAAAAATAAAATGCAACCACTAAATATAAAATCAACTTCACTCCGCACGGATGCGTACTTTTGAAAAACTGATTAAAACCGTTTCGGTTTCATTATCTCAACATTCCCGTTAGTTTTTATTATTTAAGTTGAAAAAGGTATAAA
Organism: Dioctria rufipes; assembly: GCA_963924295.1. Taxonomy (NCBI): domain Eukaryota; kingdom Metazoa; phylum Arthropoda; class Insecta; order Diptera; family Asilidae; genus Dioctria; species Dioctria rufipes. Next base: position 74,458,049 of record OZ002743.1, on the reverse strand, counting down.
ATTAAAACTTTGTTGGTTTTAGTTCTTTTCTATGAAAAATTTCGGACTCATTTTAAAACTTTCGAAAAAATTGTGATTTTAATGAGTTTTAAGTAAGGGAAATAATTGTGTGATATAAACGTGACTGTTTACAATTCAGACTAGAAGAGACTCAAAAATAAACCCTTTCCGTATGAATTGAGAAATAAGAGAAAATTAGACCTAATTTTAAGCTTTCGGGTTTATAGAGGAGTTAAGACATTCACAGAGTTTTAAATTAAGATGAAACTGGTATAAAAAGTTTTAAACTTTTACATTTTCTTGTTTTTATACAATGATGTGTTAGAATACCTTAAAACTTTCTACATGTTTTAAAAATAAACTCAAATTTTTAACCGTGCACCTTAATTGTTTTTAATTGTTGTAATGTTTCATGTTGACGGAAGTGATAGGGTATAAGTTTGCTGACACTTATGCATATCAATCAGCGCTGATTCATAAGTAACTGATTTAGAATAGAATTATTTTTAAGAACTTTTGTTTTTCTATTTGTGATTTAATTTAGAATCGTTAAAAATAATCTTCTGTGCTCTATCTTGACCGATTCTAACAAATGTGGGTTCGATTCCCGTCAGGGAAAAATAAAAAAAATATATAATTGATTTAGTTGACATTCTGTGGTAGTGAACTAGTAAATTATGTCGCTTTCTCTCCTTGTTTCTCTCTCAACTCACCAGTCGCATCCACTTTTAAATAAGATCAAGCTCGTACATAGGCAAAATTGTGCCAGTTCTTCATAGGGTTGTTATAAAAAGCTGCGATCCTCAATACATATTTGAGTATTGCTTAAGAAGCGTGTGGGCTAGAGAACTGAAATTTTGTTCTCGGCGTTTTCGTAATATTTGTAGATGTTTGTTGAAAAATAGTCGAAATCGTCTAGCTTCTTCGTAGATTTTCCATATCAAAATTGTTAGAATTACAGATTTTTCAGCTATAGTACACGGTTAAAAAAGTAGGCATATTTTTTAAGTCAGCACTTGTCTTACAAGTTCATTAAATTCAAAAATTCTTACATTTTAAACCTTCACAAAACTTAAAATTATTTTAAAGAAAATGTGCATTAAAATTAAATAATTTAGTATTAAAGGAACAAAAATCTTGATTTTATCCTCAAAACTCTTAATTTTTAACACAAATTTATTAGGCGCAAGCTTCCTTCGAATCTTAATCCAGCAGCTTGAAGCCATTATGTCTTAAAATTAACTCCAAAAGACTTAGAAATAGAATATTCAATACAGTTCGAATTAAATTTAAATACAATTGGTATAGTTGGTATAGTTCGATGTCATGCTACTGAATGCCTTCGTAAATCTAAAAGAAAGAGAGAATATTTCTTTATTTGTTGTTAGCTATAAGTTTTCCTTCTGTATCGGCGTGCATTATTAGTGCAGTTCAATGTTTGTGTAAATATTTGTCAAACTCTAAGTCTTTGGCATCAAGAAATGATGTCTCATATGTGGAATTATATTGAATTAGAAGACAGATTCACCTTTGGAAAAATGGAACCTCTTAACAAATATAATTTCCAAAACAACTTTCCAAATTTTGAAATAAATTTTGATTCCGATATTTATTCTCTTGCTTGGGTTGAGTTTAATTATGGTTTTCCTTATAAACCTGACTTTTTAATATATTTGAAAAAAGAAAATGATAAATTTTGTTTCGCACAAATAAGCGATATATATTACATTGATAATCAAATTTATTTGAGTTGTGTTAAATTTACTAACAAAGTTTTTGATGAAGTTCTTAATTGCTTTGAGCTCATTGTAAAACTGAGTGAATTAAGTTTTAAGATGCCTTTAGAAATGAATTTATTAAACAAGAAAATGTACGTAGCTGTTCCTTTTATACTATTTGAGATACTTTTATTTTATACATGTTTTGTAATTACATATTTACTTAATAATCTCATCACGACTTTCATTTATATCCCGAATATTTATTATAACGCCAATAATTCCTATTTTAAAAATTTCGTTCAGCATCTATCACGGGTAGGTGGGTATCCAATTCAAAAATTTAAGTATAATTATCATAATTGGATCAATATTAAAAGCGGAAAAAGTATTAGGTAAATCATTATCTAAGGGGAGATACGAATTTTAATAAACTCCAATACATTTTGGCCAAAAATTTAATTTATTCTTGATTCAATTTTAATATAATAAACATTCAAATATAATGCTACTTAAACTTCAATTTTAATACAAACTGGTTTGTATTCAAAGTAGAAAAAGGTTGAAACTAAATACAAATTAATTACGATTTTAAATGTCCCAAACTTAAATTTTAAGATCATAGGGTTGCAATTTACATAATTTTTGTCTTAAAATTTAAGACGACAGGCTTAAATTTGAAGTGTTAATAACAAAAATTATTTGAAGTAGTTCTAACTTAAAAGCTAATACTATGTGTGGTTGAAAAAGAAATGTAATATCAGATAAAACTGAAAACGTAATACAAATTTGGTGTGGACTTATATGTAACCTAATAATTATTGTATTTTAACCCAATATTTTTAACCATGTAGGAAAACAGTTAGCTGCAGGCGTTTTTCGGAATGTGAAAACCTATGGCCCGGCCAACTGTTCCAGAAATAAATGCAGAAAAGAACTTTACCGATCCAGTTTGTATTACTTGAAGACAGAGGGTTGGCTATATTCACCGGATTTAATCTTCCGTACCACTAATATTGGTCTTAGAGCAATTATAACTTCTTTTTTAATTGTCAACACCAAACGTTGTATGCATTCTCATTCTTCAAAACCTTCTAAGAGTTTGGATAGTTTTAGGACACCAAAGTCGTTCAAGCACTAAAATCAACGGGAAATCTTGCCAACAAGAAACAAAATTATGCATAATTATTCTTTTCATCTGCAGTTACCTGTAGTTTAAAAATTTAACACTTTCTTTCATTAAACTTAGCCACACAAAGAATATTGCTCTTAAATTATCAGGTATTTTATTTTGTTTTAATCTGGCCTTCTGGTTCTATTGTTCTGAATTTATTCCTAAGGTACGATCACAGCCTTCATTATCTTAAAAGAACTCATTCGCGAAATTTCATTTTATTACGGCAACATAACTGGACTTCGTTCGAAGACAACGCATCTTTTTACTACTACTAGCAACGCTGACTTTGATGTGATTTACCTCACAGAAACCTAGCTTTGCGATGGTATTCTGGACTCTGAGTTTTTTTTTTTGCTCTGGATTTCAGGTTTTCCGTTAGGATCGTCATTCTGCCGTCAGCCGAAATCCCATGGTTGACGTTGCAGGTTGTTCCTCCCAGCTCACCACAGGCTATCTACGAATTACTTGCCACGATAATTGATGGCCTCCTTAATTAGCTATGAGTCCAGTAAGCAGGTTCACTGCATCTTCAGTGATTTTAGGTAGGCCTTCGATCAAATTAATCATCGAATTTTAATCTACAAGCTCTCTATTCTTGGGTTTCCGCCCTCTTTGTTGATTGATTGTCTTCTTATCTGTCTAACCATACTATTTCGTGGATCAGTTTCTGCGGAGACAGTAAATAGCTCAGATGTGCCTCATGGTAGTATTCTTGGCCCATTACTAATTATTCTGTACATAAATGATGTATCCCTACTGTTACTCTTGTAAGTCTTGAAGATGACTGTGTTTTTTAAACGATGACATAGCCACTTTCCATAAGTGGTGCTCCAATAATTGTCTTTCTCTAAATGTTGATACATGCACAATTATCACTTTCATTTTAGGAGGAAGTTCATTATCCAGGCGCGACAAAACCAAAGAGTGGAGTGGGGCTCTTAATTCTTTTGTTTTATTTTTTGAGGATCATACCGATTACGTAATTAGTAGGGCTAATTCAATTTTGGGTTTCGTTAAGAGATGGTCTAAAGAATTTGACACACCCTTATATTACAAAACTCCTTTATTCTACCTTTGTTGGGTTCATACTGGAATAAGCCAGCCCTGTGTGGTCTCCTTACTACAAAATGCAGATTTATCTCGCATCGAAGCTGTTCAACACAGATTCCTCCGATTTGCACTCCGTGGCCTTCCTTGGAGTAATCCCTTAATTTTGCCTGCCTATGTCCATAAGTGGTACAATAATATTCATTGCAATAAATTTTTCTTTTTTTTTAAAGTTTTGTGTTAAAAATACTTTTTATAATTTTTTGAAGTTGGTTTATATATATTTTTGCAAATAACTTAATTAATGAAATATGTTTTAATAATTCTTTAATTGTTAATGCGGGTGGGGGGGGGGGCGTGTCGTAGGGGCCACTGTGTGTAGTTTTACGCCTACTTGAAAATACATTATACAGTTACTGGTTATGAGTTGAGAACAAGAACTGAAAGTGCTTTCAGTAGAACTCATCCCAAATGACCGGGAATCTTTTGATATAGTTAAGCGATTTGTGCATAATCTAAAATCAAAAAATATTACTGATACTTGAAGATGTCACAGTCGAAGATTAATGTGCCTATGTTAGGTGTGACGATGGTAATATACGTTCCCTGATTACATACTCCCTCCCTGCAACAATAATAATAACAAATTACTTTATATTTTACTTGAACTTAGTCCCTTTTTACATACGTAATATTTCACTTTTAATTGCATACTGCATTTAACCACAAGTAACACGAATGCAACATAGTTATACATACCTACCTACATACATATCTATATTAACTATAATGACATAATTCTCATTTCATTTTATACTGTCTAGAAGCTCTTCTAAGAAGCCATCATATGTGGTTACTCATTTATTTAATGCCGTAGTACCTACCTACCTACTACCTGAAACGTAAACAGGGGGTATGAATGATAAGGACTTCATTGCGCACTGTGAAATCAAGTATCAAAGCATTAAATGTATTAAAGGGGGAAAAACTGTATTTCTTCACACACAAATGAAAGTAATTTGCGGCTGAGAGAGTTAATCGTAGTATAGTAAACGAACGTACATTGGTAAATACCACTTAAGTGATTAATCCAGTCGCCCTTCAGATCATTGACTTCTTACAAGATTTATAAGCATAATTCCGTGTAATGCGTTAGTACACTTTCTAGATTACAACTAGCACATTATCCTTATTGAGATTAATGTCTTCTCATTCTAAGAAACTTATTGAACTTAGTGGCATTATCAAGGTCGAACCGAACATATACATAAATATACCAACTAAGGGAATCTGTTTAGTTGACCATAAATGGTAAATGGTCTTGGTTTATCTAAAAAGTGGTACATAGGTAGGTACCTATTGCTTGGATCCAAAACTATAAAGGCGATTCAATAAAGTTTTCACAGCAAATCTTATCCAAAAGGATTTTGCTTTCACTTCAGTAATCCAAAATAGACACCCTCACTCCCTCCCCCACCCTTATATAAGTAGTTTTTAAAGCTGTTGCACAATTTTCAATAATTCAGGATGCATCTCAAAGCACTTTTAGATTTTCCCTTGGGAAAACTTTTATATATAATTCATCATGCGCTGCAGCACAAACCTAGACGCTAACTTAAATCAGAGAAAGAAAGAAGCAGACAGAAGCTGAGCATTCTCATCTCTTTTATCCTTTTCATTGTCGTTTTCGTTCTTTTGCACTATGATGGAAGAAAGAAAAACAAAACCGGAGGAGGCCCTGGACCAAAAGATAAGAAAATTCATCCTTCCAAGAATATTTAATAAAACATCCGATGATGCAGTCACGTTCAACCGTCTCGGTCTTCTGAACCCAACTTATATATAATTTCTATCCTCGGGGCAATTCCAAGTATGGAATAGTATGTGTGGGGGAGTAGAAGTGAAGGAGTGTACGAGAGTATGAAATTGAGAAAAAGGAAGTAAACTTTTCTGGGAAAAAGCACATACAAGAAGACATCTGCTACAAATTGCATTTTGACCTACTTGTTTCCCTTAGTGAAAGACAATGTGCATGGATGTGTCTTGCTTTTCGGTTTCAGGACTGTTACTTGCTTTGTCATCGTGTAAATAGCTCTGGATATCCTCTCACAAGGGGTTGTCTTAATTGAATTTACAAATTGTTGCTTATAGCGATAGAAATTAAATTGACTTGAGTTGTTTTGTCCTTTTTCTTTACAAGCATACATACATATATAGGTAAGTATATGTATGTTTGTAGCTCAACTGAACTGCACAAACATCTTCTACTTAATATTTTGAGTACTATCAAACAAAACAATGCAGAACAAATGGCTATTAAATTGCAGAAATATTTAGCACGGAGTTAGGTTTTATTGCGTAGCACTTAGATTAGGTCGTTTGTGAAAATAGAGATACTGAGGATTTGTAAAATGGGGTCACTAAGTTTGGTAAAGTACTTTTATAGTTATAAGTAGGTATGTAAGTATGTATGTACCTACTTCATGAATGTGTTTATGAATTTAATGTTCTTTGACAACATTTAGTATGTCATAAAGTTTGATTTTAGTTTATATAATTATGCACTCATACGCATGCGATTTTAAAGATTTAATTATCTGCAATCTGGGGAATTTTAATTAGGGTAAACCCATCAATTCAAGAATAGTTTTTAGTAGAATTTACTTAATGTCGATGTTTAAACTTGTGTAGTAAAATAGTAAGCTGAATATTTATCTTTTAATTTATATTAAAAACTCAAAACGTTTATCTTGAAATAATAATAATTGAAAATATCAGTGTATGCACAAATCAACAGTTTGCTTCCACCAAGGTGTCAATTCACGTCCAGATTTAAAAAAAAAGTTATGAAAACTGCTTTTACATGTGGGTGTTAAATAAATGTTGTTTTGAAAGGTGCGACTTTATTACGTTTTCGTTATTCCTGATTTGAAATGCCATTAAAAAATAATAAGTTGTGATATAATTCACTCTGTAACCAGAGCTGGACAATATTTAAGTAAAAAAAGACTTAAGTACTACTTAAAGTACATTTTCATTACTTAAGACTTATTACTCAATACTTTTGAAATGCCCCTACTTAGTACTTGAACATAAGTACTTGCTTCTATTTACTTGTACTTAACACTTAGTTTTGTACTTAATTACCAAGATTTTTACTTACGTATTTCTGAGTCTATTAAGTACCTACAAATATCTAAAAAAATACAAACAAGACTGAGCAAGAAGAACAAAAAATCAGTAACGTTTCGGTCGAATATATGTAAATTCCCTCCAATATAAAATCGACGATGCCTCATCCTCATCTAGGGAAGGACACAATTTTGTCTTAGAAATTTACTGGAAATATTTTCCTTAGAATTTTTATGCATTATTGGAGGCGACAATTGGTGCTTTGGCGGACCTCTAATAACTTTTATGAGTGTAGCAATCAATGAGAGTTGTAAGTTTTACTCTACGTGCTGCGCCGAAAACTAAAAAAAACTATAAATACTAGCCACTGGTTAGTATACATATTATAGTTTTCAAAAGGTATTTATTTATTAATATCGATTAACTGAACTGGATAAACTTCATTATATTACTCCCAACGTACAAAGATTTTAAGAAAGTACTTTAAAAAGTACTTCGAAAAGTATTCAGTACTTTTTATAGACTTAGTGCTTAGTTACAAGTACTTTTCATACATACAGTACTTTTACTTACGCTGAAGTGCTCAGGCCTTCGATACTTGTACTTAAGTACTTTTTCTTTGGTACTTGCCCAGCTCTGACTGTAACATATCATTCTTCATATTAAAACTAACTCAATTCTGATTGTGTTATTTTCGATAACAACATCTTTCAACCCTTAACCCTTGTGTCAATACCTACATACCTGGGTATGTTTGCAATTTTGAGAATGAAAAAACTTTATCTAATCTTTGAAATTTTTCATCCATCACTTTAGTTATCTTTAAGGGCTCTATTTGTAGCTAATATATGCTATAAAATTTCGAAACATATTCTGTGGTTCCTCAGAAAATAGACCTGAATTATAAATATACGTTACCAAGTTGAAAGCATACCCAGGTATGTAATACATTTTTTAGGAATGGGGATTTGAAAGAATAAAAGAATAGATTTACGCCTCTTATTTGTCTTTTGGTTAGGATTGTGCATATCGTATATAATGAAGGCTGCCAGAGCAGCCACATCCAAAATAAAAAAATGCTAGGGTCCAGCGCAACGTACGTCTCTTGGTGGTGTAATGTCCTACCATCTGTTATCCATATTGTCTACGCCCCCCTTGCATTTGTTGTAAAAGGATATGATTTCGGGCTTTTGGAGGACACCACTAACACCTTTATCGTAATGGACTGTTGAAAACAAAATTACAGATTTTCTCTTTTTTGGTACATAAGAGCAAATCGTGGTTTTGTCACAAAATCCAAACTCGGTAGAAAGCGGTATACGCGAAGGTATAGCTTGCATTTCTGAAGGAATGTATGGTTTTTTTTTTTCAAAGTTCCGACCAGTCCCAGATTCCACGATATCAATAAACGGGCAAGCGGTAATGTTGTGAAAAAATTATCAGCAGTAATAGTTCGCCCAGAGTTCTTGTATCGCTGCACTAAATCTTTTGCTACTCGTTCTCCTTGGTTTACATCGCGCTGATTATTTATTTTGCCAGTATAAATTTGATCTGTCAGCGGGTATGATGTCTTCGAATCACAGGCCCACCAAACTTTTATGCCGTATTTTGCAGGTTTTGATGGTATATATTGAGTGAACTTTGTCCTTCCTCTGTATGGGAATAGCTGCTCATCAATGGTTATACAATCATGAGGTATGTAGTATTTCCACAAATTTCCGTTTAGTATATCTCGAATAGGGGCCGCTTTATCAGTTAACGCTCTGCTGGCCCGTGATAATTCATTGTCAAAGCGTATAAACCTTGAAATGCTCCAGAAGCGATTTAACGACATACTCGCTCGATACAGAGGGTATGAACTCATTTTCCATAAATCTGAGGTATTTTCAGAATTTGAATGATGAACACCACAGGTTATTAAAATTCCCAAATATGCTTCAAATTCTAAAAGAGTAATCGGTTTCCAAACCTTCGGTATACTTGACGAATGCTCTTCATTCCACTTAGCATAGCTCCTTTGAGCTTTTCTGTTGCTTTCTCTGATAATTACATCGCACATTTCTGCTGTTATAATTTTTTTGAATGTTTCAAGTGTCGATAGTAATGCCGTTTCCTTTGTAGGCCCAGCTGATTGGCGAGCAATATTGTGACCTCTTATTCGGCTGGATGCAGGAGCGTCCTTGTACCAATGTGTTCCATCGCGTGCAACGAAGTATTCCTCAGAGCATTCTCTTGCTACATTCTCTGCTTGCTCATCGTAATCACTATCGTCGGTATCGCTATTTACTTCTGGTGGAATAATTTCATTTTCCGCGTCCGAAAATATATTGTCATCAACCAACTCGTGTTCAGAATCCAGAACCGCTTCATGATCTTATTCATCTTCCTGTTCTATTTCATCTAGTAAACGCTCAACAGAAGCACTCTGTTCCTCAGCACTCATACTAAAAAATATAAATGAATATGAAGAAAAGGTTTGACATTATTTTTCTGGTATAATTACAGTCCAAATCGTGTACGATGAGTTAATACATACAATTGCATTTCAAACAATGTTGCGGAAGAAAATAATATATCGAAAAAATCACTAATAAGTTTGAATTATTTACTTCGCTTTTAACTGAACTGTGAATAAAACTGCAGTGAAATGATCTCCAACTCACCTATATTACAACTACAATATTACCGCAAGTACGGGGTAATTAGTGACGGTCCGAAAGGAATATATTACCTGAGTGGTATCGATATTGCTTATAATGACCATGATTAGACAGTTCCAGTATGAGGTATGCTTTGCGGTCGATACCTCCAAATGCGATTTATGATCAAATCAGTCCTTTTGCTACCCTTGTCAGTCACCCACCTTTTGAAACAGGCCTAATCATAAAAATAAATTTTTAGGAACTGTTTGACTAAATATTCTCCTTATATATAAAGAAAACAAAATGAAACAGTTCCACAGAAATATACGTAAATATGGTTACATACCCGGGTATGTTATGGGTTCGTTTACGTCATTTATTTTATCCATTAACACAAGGGTTAAGTACGCGCATAAGGTCAGAGCAACTTTAACCACAAAAAAATGTAGAACGCATTCCCTCTCGATTTTGCGTCTTCCGGTAGCTTTTCGTCTTGAAACACTATTTTAAAAATAGTGGTACTCGAGCCACTGCAACATAAGCATGCTTTTGTACTATAGTGAAGTTGTTACGTACTCCAAGGTACGCCAAGGTTCACTCAGGAGACGAGGGGGTTCGCTAGAAAAGATTATTGATTCTGGGCAGGTGTAAGTGTTGGGCGCCACGTGATTTTTCCCGTGTGAGCGGATAAATCACGAAACTGATATTAAAGCAGAACAACACCCATCTCGATTTCACAACTTATTTATTCCTACGCAGTTCAAATATATTAGGGTATTAATATTGACTCCGATTCCTAACAACATAGGTACATACAAATTTAATATAATTACAAAATATAGCGATGCCAATCAGCCACGTCCTCGACCATATACGAAATACATAAAATGTAAGGAAATTATAACTCAAATATATACTTACAGTAGTTTCGACCCATCCTTGCTCTTTATCCCGGCTTTGGGTTACTAGACCGCGAGCTTCCCAAGATACCATCTTAATATAGTCCAAAGCTCCCAACGTTTTTTTTTTCTTGTTTTGTTTAATACAATCATTTTTTCTAATGTTATTTTTCTTTTATTTAATGTTTTTAGCGTTGCCTTTTTTTTTTCTTTTTTTCTTGTTTTACTTTCCCACTTGACTCGTCTGTACTGTAGCAAAAATCATAAACAGAAGAGAGCGTTCGAGCTTGTTTCCTCGTCTTTTTTTTCTGTTTTCCTTGTACCGGAACATGTGATTTTAGTACATCCGTCGGAATTTGCAATTAATTGCGTTCGCTTATTACGACATTTTAACTTGTAGTCTAAATTTGAACTAGTCATAGCCACTGACTTTTATTTTAATATTTATTTATTTAATAATTTTGGCTTTGTTTATTGTCCTGTTTTTGTTTTTTTTTTTTTTTTGTTATATTTAATATTTTAATATTTGTGCTTTACACATAGTAGCTGTCTATCTTATTATATTTGAAAATTGTATTGCCTTCGTTACTTTCTTTAATTTTTCCCTCGTTAAAATTATTTTTGGTTATATGCCTTTTGTTAGTTTGTAATCTCATTTTTCATGTTTTATTTTATTTTTTTTTTTCACTTCATTTATATTTAATTTTCACATTACTTTCTCTCTGGAACTTGGGAACCCTGGACTTTCTTCCTACATACAATGCGATAATGAACATAAACTTATCTCTGACAGGAAATAGAGCATGAAAGTGCTGAATTCCAATGCTAAATTGAATAGAATGAATGGCTAAGTGGCTTCGCGAAGATCGACAAAGTTAACAATCTTACGTTTTGGTTAATATACTACTACTAAATTTACTTTAGGACTTCAAAACAACAAGATCAACGACTACTGCTACTACTATTACTTTAAATTAACACTAGAACGACTGACATATGTTATAACGACGGCAAGCGGTCAAAATGACCGCTGAAATTGTGCTAAAAGTTTTCATGCAATTACAGGTGTCAATGGCAAGATAAATGATTTTGAAAGGCTGTATATATTTTATAAATTATTTATTGAACACTTAGTAAAACAAAAATTTAAAATAAACATATGTAAACAAAAACATATAAATTTATTGCTGAAAACAATCAACACAAATAATTTTTTTTTCTAATTTTCCTGTACATTGTCCACGTACTGCTTTTTTCCATGTTTCACATATTTCATGTATTTTATTGCCTTTACATTTGGCCACTTGACACTGTCGTCTCTTGCGAGTTGATTCAACTCTTGCTGAACTACTTGTAGAAGCAGGAAGAGATGCCATCAGCCGTCGTCCACGATGTTCCTGGCGAAGCTCTTCAGCCAATTGCAGAATGAAGTCTCTTCTACTGATTTTTTTTCCGGTGACTGTTTTATAAAGAATCCAGGCATTTATGGCTGCGAAATCGAGGATGTTGAAAAAAACTTGTAGGGGCAAGCGTCGCGCCGCAGTTTTAGTTGAATATATAGGGGCCATTTGATCTAAACCGTCGACGCCGTACTTAGTCGAGTTGTAGTAACTCACAGTTTCAGGGAGTTTTTTCCTATCTGACCCAATGCTAATGCTTCGGTGAAGGGTACTTAGCACTATCACATTTTTGTTTACTTTACCCTGATACACCGTAATAGTGCAGACTTCGTTTCTCAACACCACTGTATTGTAGAGATTATTTCGAGAAACTTTTACAACATTGGGTACCTCCTTTCTAGCCCTATTTAGAGTGCCATGAGACTTGATTGTCTGGATTTTAGTTTTTCCGCAAGCTTCAAGGATGTGAAAAAATTATCGGTGGTGACATTTCCACCTTTGTCAAGGTAAGGCTCCATCAAACGGAAAACAACACTCTCGAAAAGGGAAACATCTGAAGGGCGTGTTTCATCCTTACCAAGATAAGGAAAGCCATTCAAAAGATATTTTGATCGCACATCAACTTCGAGCCAAAATATAATGCCAAATTTATCAGGCTTATTGGCCATATATTGTTGAAAACGACTTCTGGCTTTAGTGGGAAATAGTTGTTCATCCACAGTAATATCTTCGCCAGGCCTATAGCACATATGGCAATTTTGGATGAATCGATTCCAAACATCGGAGGCTAGAGCAAATTTATCAGTTTGCAAACGTGTTGATCTCGTTGCTCTGAAGTCAAAACGTAGGAACCTTAAAATGCTCTTGAACCTATCAAACTCCATGTATTGCTCCATAAACTGTTGAGTTCAAGACCTTTTGCACCTGTAGCTCCACGAACTTACATGAGAGAGATAGCAGCTTCAAGTTCGTGCAAAAGTAAATTCCAGTTTTCATCTTGAAGCCGGTGACGCGCTTCGGCCTCAGTCCATTTCTGGATATGTCGTAGCATTGGTTCATCAATAAAAAGATGCAAAGCAGTTATGGCCATTGAATTGATGTTACGCCTAGCGTGAGGTGTTGGTCCAGAAGTTTCCCGGAATACATTTTGATCGGAGAATCGACCTCTTGTATTTTCATTGATGTCGCAAACCTCGCATGTTGTGCCATCTCTCTTTGTCCAACGGCTATTTGCGATAGCTGACGTTGATCTGCGCGTCGACTGTGTATCCTCCTCGTAGACGTGGATGCTCTCGTAGATGAGGGCATCCTCACAGAAGTAGAAGGACCAGCAGTTACTACGGTCGTAGGGGTATCGTCGACTGCCCAAAAATAGTAAAATGTTATGAAAACCAAGCATAGTGCAAATATTTTTGGTATTTTTATAATTATAATATGTAATTATGTGTAAATAAATGAAATTTATATGGGAAATCAACAATACCTTCGTCCTCTACGTAACTTTCTTCTTGATCCAAATCGTCTTCGTATTCACTTTCACTGCTACTGCTATTGTTCGGAAAGTAATCACTATCGTCACCACTGTCTAACTCAAGCGGATCGTTTTCCACTTCCGACATATCTTCACTTATATTTTGCAAATATTGTAATAACTCTTCTTCACTCAATCCACCGCGAGACATATTTACTATTTGCGCATACACTCGGTAATAATGAAAAAGTGCATTTAGGTCAGCCCTTTTATACGAAAATTTGGAAGACTCCCACATTAATTTTGCATAAGTGTCATAGTCATCATAGGTATCATAAATAAAGATTCTTCGGCGCCAGATGAATATCGAATGTACTGTGCTAACGGCTAGCCGAAATAAATCGAAAGAGGTCGGGGAAGTCCAAGTAATTACACGGTAAACAAGAGACGCCAATTTTTATGATAGGTCTTTTATTGTTTATTGGAATTCGAACAAAGAGGTATGAAAAGCAAATAAGATTTGCGAAAACAAATTAGAGCACTATCAGCATGACAATAAAATGTCTAACTCACATTTAGAGTACTTGCAGTACTAAATAAGTAGAACAAAAAAAAAATTCTTACCTGGCTCAGTCTTAATTTCCTTCACCGGTCAAAATGACCGCCGCCGTCGTTCTAGGTATGACTATGAATAACTTTGGAATAAATTAAAATAAAAAAGCAATATTTCGCATAAATGTTCTCTATTGATATTTAGGAAAAGTCAGAAATTTTCAGCCGCCTAAAATAATTTTTCTAGATAGTACGATAGTTTAAAATTTATTAGCGGTCAAATTGACCGCTTCCGTTGTTCTAGTGTTAAGTCATATATTTTTCTTCAAATTCAACAAAATTAACAGTTTTAAATTTTGATTAGTACATTACTGCTAAATTTACTTCTAAGCTTCCAAAAATACATATGAATAAATGTTATGTGTACATCAAGTATACGAAAAGCAATTTCACTTGGCTACTTCTCGTTCATGTTGAATGTTAATTTTTTTTCCATGAGGATACTAAATTAAATCCGCTCCTTTACGCTATTAGCCCCACTCTTCTCCATATATATCCAGGGTGCAACATAATACATTTGGCGGGTCATATCCATTAGGTAAATGTACTTATGAATTTCAGGTACGCCTTACGATGAGGGAAAACTTCAAGGGATGTAGCTCGACAAAACAATACGATGGCGAGGAGTATGCCTTCCAGCATATAGTATCAGTGTCGGGCCTCCGAAAGAGATATTGACTAAAAAAACCAAAGTTCATTTGTACCATTAGTTCAAATAAAAACACATGGTAAAGACACAACGGAAATTAACGACACATAACACATACGAAGGCAAACTTCCTTGAGGACTGTAACCAAGTTTGACCCCATGCGTCTTACTATAACTATAATTTTTATAATATTTTCGGATGAGTTCTACCGAAAATAAATAAAATGTATATTTAGATTGTAGTTTTGAGTGAATACTGTAACTTTTCTACTATAATCCGACTAGTGGCTCTTATTTTTTTACTTTTCTATAATGACTGGCAAGAAGCTCCTCACTATGTAATATAAAATAATAATAATTTTATTTTTGTGTTAACTCAAAGAAATGTTATTTATTAAAGAAGTGACATTTTGTTATCGAACTGCATTGTTTTTGTTTTTGAAGATATGATGGTTTACTTAAATTTCTAGAAAGGATTTGGGATCACTGCTGACCCCATGCAGCCACTAGTATGATTTTGCTAATACGCCTACATAAGAGTTAATTTCATTAAATTCAAAGAAACAAATCAAGAAGGAATTATACAGCATAATGGAATTCAACGTATTTTTAGATTTGAATAATAAAGTAAATTTTGGCCTTAAAGCTATATTTAGTTCAACATACTTTTTAGCCAAACGTGAATGAAACTCTTGGTCTCTCATCTCCACTTTTATTATGAGTTGATAGTTTTTGATCTGGTCGCCTAGATCATGACATATCTGAAGTTCACCTTATAAATGCCGGTGTGCCACAGGGCTCTATTATCTCTCCGTCTTTCTTCTTAATTTTCATTAATTATCTGCTTTCCCTTACATTCAATCCCATCCATAGTTTTGCCGATGATAGTATCTTGTTTTCGTTTACTCCTTTGACACTCTTTCGGAATTCGAAGGAATTTCACATATGTTAAACGAGATTGAATAATCTAGATCATTGAATAACGATTTTGACAATATACTGACCTGCTCAAAGTGGTCGGGTCGAATTCTATCCGCATAAGATCCAAAGCTATCTCCTCTTTTTATGTTGTAGTATATTTGTTGTACTCACATATTTTTGAATTTGTTGAGTAATTAAAGATGTAACCGTTAATGCCATTCGCGATATATTCTCATGTAGCCTGACTCAGAATGAACTAAAATCCAGTCTACTGGCATGGCTATTGACTAAATCCCTAGGTGGTAGTACGTAGGAAAAAACAACTGTTATTTTAAATATAACTCCTGCATTCATCTCCGTTATATACTTTTGCAGCTCATCTAACCATTTTCGAAAAACCTCTTTAGAAAACGTATCTCTGGCTTCAGTTAGGCCTTCGAGAATTCGAAGTTCTACCTGTAGATTGCATTTCAGGAAAAGGTCATACCATTTACGCTCGGGTCGTTCATTTTTGAAGGATGTATTCGTACCATCGCCTTGCTAATTTTTTGGATTCTGTGTGCAGACCGGGGCTAGTAGAGCCATTTTTCATAATTAATTTTATAAGAATGTTCCTGTAAAGTTTTTAGCCATAATAAATACGTTTAAATTTTGATTACTTCAATGGGTTTCTTAATAGTTCCTTTTATTTTATTCCCTATAAGGTTTTCAGGTATTATATACCATTTTCAAAAAAGCGTCCCCGTGAATCCATTTACCCCATGCCTGGGGTTGATTGACTCAGTGGACCGGGTTATTTGACTATATCAATTTAATAAAGCAATAAGTATGCAAAAATACAAAGTTTTGAAAAAAAAATAATCATTTTTTACGAAATAAGGAAAATTCAGCATTTTTAAATAATCTATATGTGGTAATGGCGCAGAGGTCTAAAACGCATATGTTTCGGATGAAAGCATATATGATAATAGCGGTCTACATATAATCGTGCACCATTTATCCATATCGGCGTTAATGTCGAAAAATACCTAAGGTTTGTGGTGACAATTTGTGGAAATTTTTTACTATATATATTTCTTTTTTTTTTCGACTGAAGTATCACAGATAAACGGTCAAGATTGCATACTTTTCATAGACATAGACATACAACAGAGCAAAAATCAAGGGTACTGTCATCGACAAAACTACGAATAGGATTGAAAGTAAGGGAAAGCAGACCAATAATGAAAATTAGTAAGAGATCCGGAGAAATAACGAGGCCCTGAAGCACACCGGTGTTTATAGGATATGGTTCAGACGTAACATCATCTAATACGATCCGTATCAGGTGACTGGATAAGAAACTTTCAATCCATATTAGAAGAGGAAGGGAGGGACCAAATGCTTTAAGCTTGGCTAAATGCCAGACTCTATCAAAAGCTTTTGAAATATTTAGAACAACGATTCACGAAAATTGTGAACACTAATTCAATTCTAAAGAAAAAGTTGTTAGATTTGCTTGTATGCAATAGTTTCGGTCAGTTTTATTCATGTCAGACTTCAGTCTCAACTCAAGCTTCGATTTTCGCTGAACACGACTATGCAAATAATATATTACTTGGCTTCTGCATGTCATTTGTGCATGTTGTCTTGAGGATATGTTGTTACATCCTCGAAAGCTGGTGGTGACGGTTTCGTATATGTAAGATTAAATTGTCCTATAAAACTGCTGATGCTGCTCTAATCATTAATTTCAGGACAAAAGATCTATGCATGGTGGCGACGATTTCGGATGACAAAATATCCACGCAGCGAGAGCAAAACTGATGACGATTGGAATACCGCAGGGATATCTATAACCATATCGACGCAGCAACATGTTGAAGTCAAATCAGCACAAAATCAGCACAAATCACAAAAAAAAAACCCAAATGATAAGAATACCAGGATAAGTGCCAGCACAACAGACGGCTAAGGTTAGTCTAACATTACGGGTCGTCCTCGCTAACAAGGAGCTACCAGAAATAACCGCTGCAACATCATTTTAATCTTAATCTATTGTTAATCCTGGTACTCCTCATCCCATCTAGAAACATTTATTTATATTTTAACTATATATGTATACCTTTAAGTGTATTTATAAGCTTAAGAATAGATAGTAAACAGGTACTCAGTAGTTAGGTAATAGATAAGCCAATAGGCCTACGTTGTAATCGCAGAGCCACCTAGCCGCTTTTATAGTACACCAGACACAAAGTGAAACACACGAACCTTCCGTCCCCATAGGGTAGTTTAGGGAAGAGTAAAATAATCCACGGGATAGCTTGAGATGTACCCCAAGCTTCTTTGTCGTAAATCCTCTTAAAAGAGAAATTTTTATAAACAAATAGACAAAAAGAAAGTGGACTTCGATTAATAATTAATATTGCCCGTGTAAAACAAAGCGCCCACAACTTTATAGCATGTTACTAAATAATAACAAATATTAAAATGAGTAGTGCAAAATAACCAGTTAAACATTATTAACGAATAACACACACCTAAAACAGAACACACACGAACCTTATAAAATTTTATCAAGAAATAACAAATCAATAATAATGTGAAAAATAAACAGTGCAAAGTAAACAGCGTATCAACGTAAAACTGTGAATAAAGGACTCGTGACGCCACTGCACGACAAATTAAATTCGCAGTAGAGACGAGCACCCCGCGCGAACCTAGTGCACAGTCGCGCCGAATTGCCCAAAGTGTCTTCGACTTAAAAGAAGAAAACAACACAAAACACTCATCCGCTGAGCACATTCTGACAGTACGAAAGTAGGCAAAAAAAAAAAACTGAAGACTTTTTCTGGCGGTTTCCGGCTCCTTCTTCCTACCAGTGGTCTCCAGCGGTAAACATCGAGTCCGAACCTGGAAAATCTGAAATCCAAAAAAATCGAAACGTGAACGAAACAATACAAAACCAACAAGGAGAGCTGGGGAAATCGTAGAGTCAAAGGAATCCGGTGAAATAAGAAAACGAAAACGAATAGGCCCCTAAACCAAAAAGGAGTCGTTGTAATTAAAAAGTTGAAAGCGGGAAACCGACACAAGGAACGGGCAAACAAAGGGAGTCTGGGTTATTCTAGAAACCGTACAAAAGTAACAATTTACCGTAGAAGCAGATGGAAGATCTCTCTAGGGAAGGGAGGTTCTTATACGAGTTAAGTATATTAAGTATATTTAGTGTGTTGTTTTGGCTTTATTTTTTTTTATTTTTTTTGCATTTGATAACCTAGAATTTAGATATTAGTACCTACATAATTTTCTTGTGCAGAGACTTAAAGATAGTTACACGAATCATAGGCGCATTAGATTGGCCTACCACTGCTCCGACACGGAGCCCACGGCTAGTTGGTGACGGCGAGTTATTTCTTTTCTTTTTAGCATAAGTAATATCGCACTAGATTAGTGCCCTGATCATCTTATATTATTTTTGAAGTATAAAGTACGAAGCCCTATAGATATATTTTGGAATATATTTACATGTATATATACTAAGCTTATTTACGTATTACGAATATCTACATATATAGGCGTACTAGATTGATGTCCGGATCATATTATATTATTTTTGAAGTATAAAGTACGACATTATATGGATATATTTTGAGTTGCTTAGGTATATATTTATATGTGTACATATGAGAAGGTAGAGCGGCTTAGAGCCCTGTATATTAAGAGATATCGCACTAGTTAATGCTTGGATTCGTAAATTAGGTTACAGAACAGTGACGTTTGATTAAGTGATTTTAGGCTTCATATGCCATACAGATTAATTATTCTAAATTATTAAATACAGGGGATACCAGTGATATTGAGTCGTGGTTATTTTCTTTCATGCCATTCGTTTTTTTTTAAGGTTTCGTGATCTAGCCTTTCTCTGATCAAAGATCACGTGGCGCCCTATTTATGTTGATTGTGTGTGTGTGTGTGTTCCACTTAGTATTCGTCGGAAACCCCCCCCCCCCCCCCAACTCCTGTGCTAGCAGTCACGCACCGTAGAGTGCGTAACAATGTAGCGGCCTTTAGACTGGAATCCAACAGAATCATAATAGAAAGCAGAAATACTTACCAAAAAAGATCTTTTATGATCAGAACCATAGACTAAAGTTCCACGAAACTATGATACGGTTAGTTTCTCTAGTGGACCAGCTTTGAACTTCGGAGAATTAGGCTCTAGACAAACGAAATCATTAATCAAAAGACACACAAAAAAGAAAATCCTAAATATTGTGAAAATATCACGGAATAAAGCTAAAGTTATTGCAAGAGTCTAAACTGGATTTAGTAAACTTGCATGCTATCCACTAATGTATGAAAACTATTCCTTGAAAAGGCGGAAACATCACAGCAAGTACTATGCGAATACGATGCAATCACGAAATGTAGATTTCAATTGTTTGGCCTACAATTTTACAAAGTCCATTTACATGGAGAATATTTCCTTTCAGAGGATACTGTCCTTATTACAGAACCAAATTCCCCGCTAAACAAAAAAATCTAAAATCTAGGCTTCCGAAATTGACAAAGCACTTCCCTCGCTCAATACTCTCACGACAATAAATTTTCAAAAATTTCTTTTCTATGACAAATTTTTTTTCTCTCCTTTATTCTATCCTTAACAATTCTACCAATAACAAACGCTAAACGCTTACCGTAAATAAATACACGCAATAAAAGTTTCCCTTAAATCTTGTTCATAATATTAAAAATCTATTAAATCTATATTCATGGATGTATTTGAGCATCCCACTTCCTGCAGAAACTCTTTACTTAATCTTTAAAGGATTTATTCCTCTTCACTACGGTTCTCTCTACACACAAAAAAGCCCTAACAGAATCTATAAATTTCTTTTATCAAATTGCTTGTGGCTAGCGACGAGATCTGTGGCCCAAACAACATGCCCTGGTAAAACCTTGCGAAACGAAAATAAAATAGGCGAGGTGGAGCAGAAACCGTAAAACCCCATCACTAGCTCTAGATTATCCAAGTTTAGTAAGGGTACGGTGGGATAGGAGGAATGTGGATAGAATGGGAGAAATTCAATCGAAATCGTATAGAAATTGATAATAACAGTAAATAGCGAGAAATGAAAGAATAACTGCATTCAAGTTTTAAAAAGCGGAGCACGAGGTGGGGGTCGTCGCACAGATTGAAATTTTTATCAAACTGAAATTCCCTTGCCGCGTTATTTATTGTGAGTTTCATTGAGAATCGGCGATATTCATTTCTGGCAGGAGCTTCCGTGGATTTGCTGTTTGCTTTCAATGTGTACATTGTGCCATCACTGAAAATATTTTGACAGATTCTCTTCTCTTTTTTTTTTTCTTCTCTGATTTCAATGACAATAAATTATTATATGGTCGCTCTATGGAAGGAATATGAATTTTTAATATTTTTAATATTGGAAAAACGTTTAAGGGTGAGCTTATTTGTATATGGCCCCCCCCCCCGCTTCTCCACAATCCCATCACTACCTCACATGGTGGATATATGTATGGCCCAGATGTAATATTATGTATTGCCTGCTGTTCGAAAGAAATAAAATCCCATTGAATGTTGGGAAAATCTTTAAATCTCTTCGTGCAACCGCTTGACGTAATTCACCCTTCAATTCTCATCATAAGGGGAAGGGTTTCTCTAAAGCCACTGAAATGAAAACCCTCCTCAAAGTCAATTATTTTGTCTATCAATGGTGGCCCAGAAACCGCAGGAGGTATGGTGTGTATGTATGCCTTGAGTGGCAAGCGTTCAATCTTTCATGAATAATCCCATCTTGACAGAGGATTAAGAAGCCCAGAATGGTAACCGCACGATCAAAGCCGAACCAACTCTACTATGCCAAAGTTAAGTGGATTCTGATAAGTCGTTAATGGGCAGCTGGATAATCACCAACGACCAGAGCTTAAGTCCACTGACGGCATGTTGTACTGCAAGGGCTTCCACCCGAAAATTACTGGCCCCCTTGGAATTTTATATATGTATACGCTATTTCACCCTTAGCTCGAAGCATTTTGCTAGAAATCGACAGTTTACCATGCCCCCAGACAAGACTTGTACACAGGCACATCTTCTCCCTAGTTTCTGATATTTTTCCAGTGGCAAACTGCCCTTTACTGCCTGTGACTTTTGTATTGTGCCAGTGTAACAAGTGTATCACGTTACCAGATCATTATTGACAGATGATTTATGGCAAACTTGTTGAAGTTGTAGATACGTGGTGTAGATTTTTCCTGTGGAATTGTGATATGAATTGTGGTGATGTGTCATTTTATGCCCCAAGGAAATATTTCTATTTTAGATCTATGAAACGCATGTAAAAAGTTTCATAAAGCTGGGGGTAGAATTTTAAACTGAAGGGTTTGTTGCATATATGCAGCTGTGGGCAATTAAAGCAGGATATTTAGTAATTTACAATTTATTCGTTATTTCGAAGTCTTGTACTTATTTTAAAGAAATAATATTCATTTCGCACAAAACGAATTTAAATGAAATATTTAAATAAATGTTGGGTACGGAATGATAAAACGCAATTCCTTTCTGCATTACTACAACGCAAATGTACTTAACATTTAGAACACAAAGTTTTTGGCATTCCTAAATTAACCCTTTCCGTCTCATTGTAGCCATCTGTCTATAGTTTTTCATGGCCTGATTTACCTAGAAGGGATCATTTGTACCCAGGCCCGTTCCTGGCGGGGGTGCAAAAGGTGCCCTTGCATGTGGGCGGCGAAGTCGAAGGGCGGCCGCCTACCAACTATTATTTAAGAAAATTAAAATTAAAAAAAATTTTGATTTTAATTTTGAGTACTAAACTGAAAAAAAAAACTTTGTCGAATTAAGTAGAAGCAAACTAAACGTTATTTTATTTTACCAGAAACACTGTGAAGATCCAAGTACATAAAAATTTAATGATTTCAATGTATTAAAAATTACTGAATTCTGTTCTTCTTCAGACTTTAGTATTCATATAAAAATTTGAAAGAATGTGTGTATGTACGATATTTCTTTAGAAATTTCTAATTGATATTCAAGGGAATTTTTAACTCTTATTTTGATTTGTTCAAAGTAATAACTAATTAACGCAATAAAAGAGTATGTGTATGTAAAATTGTAAGTACATGTTTTGATTTTGCTGCTTTTATCCCTTTAAGACCGGAGAAATTTCTGGTCGTAAAAGTTATTAAAATAAAATTTTTGTAATAATTGGGGACCTACAAGAATGGAAAAATTATTAAGAAAAATTGTTTAGGTCTGTGAGACTTTTGAGCTCACCCGCACAATCGTTTGGGTCCGGTTTTATTGAATACAAAATCCGCCTTATTTGTACTAAAAACAGGATGAATTAAAAGATTGAAATAATACCTTTTTTATATCATTGGTGTGAATTTTATTTTATTTTTTAAATATACAACTCATAATTAATTATTACATGTATTTGTGTGAAAATCTTTGAGACAGGTCTTATATTTAAAAACGCATAATTTTACGTCACATTTCTCACAACGCACCTTACAATGACTTGCACAGATCTCCATTCTCTACAGATGAGGATTTTTAATATTATCTACAACTGTTCGTAGCTGTTGTATCTTTGTACAATGCCGGGACTGTTCGCAGGAGGATTATAAAATTTCGAGTGTTTTACTGCTGGTGCTTCCTTGTCACTGCTTTCACTACCGCTCTTCTTCTGTGGCGTCGAGTAACAATAATAACGTCGGAAAGCTCTAACCTAAATTTCAACAGATCCAATCGGTCCTTATTTAGAATTTTCCTGGCTTTAACATCTCGATTGTATTGCATCCATGAATTTACTACTGTCAAATCAAGATAATGAAGAATACATTTCCATGTCCACTTTCGCGTCTTGAACCATGTACGATAGCACTCTATTAATTGATCGCATACATTGATTATATTTGCGAACCGCAGATGGACATGCGTCTTCTATTTATATTAACTGCTTATCTGTCCATGATCTCTCTATAGCTGGTGGTCTTTTCCGTTTTGTTGGTTTTACTGATGCTTTTGTCAATTGAAAAGGAGTATGTCGCGATGTAGATGGGATAGCGTCTATTGATGTTGTGATTCCGGCGTCAATTGGCAAAAACTCCTCAGTACTATCGTCATCATCATTACAACTAAATTCCCCCAAAAGAGATGGCAAAATGGGAGGATAAACAATGTAATCTTCATTCGACAGTTCACTCAAATTCAAGTTCTCCGCTAACTTACTAATAATTTCATCTTCTGAAAGTTGTTGTTTTATTCTTCACGTGATATTCTAATAAAATTGTTGAATAATTAGTATAGTACCTATACACACTATAAAAAAGCATATGCACTTACTTGCTTCTATTTTCTCAAACTGCTCTTTTACTTTGCCAATAACCAAATGAACGCGCAGTAAGAACTCTCTTTAGATACCTCCAGCGTATTCGATTTTGATTAAAACTTATGTCAAATTAGGAATCGCTTGCAATCACAAGGCTCATTGGGCCATTTCACATGAGTATTCTTGATACAGTATGCAAACCGGTTTTCTAGGAAAGATGTAAAAGAAGAAAGGAAATATTTCTCCAAAATTACGAGATATTACTTTGCTTCTTTTACCTCTTCCCTAGAAAACCTGTTTGCATACTGCATCCAAAATACTCGTGCAGGATGGCCCATTAAAAGACAATATCTCACCTTGAAATTCTACTTATGTGAGTTGCAGGCAAGTAGATGACAAAAGAATTACATACCGAAATATTCCGAATATTCCTGTAAAATTTTCCTCTTACCCTCAATTTTATTCCAATGCATCAAAACACTAAATAATAAAATGATCTGCACTGAATGGTTATTCAGGTGGTAAGGTAAAAATCATATATTCAAAAACATTTAGCATCCTATCCTCTTTTACCAATAATTCTTTGATGTCTTCTGCAGCCATAAATTTTATTATCATTTTTGTACAATCCAATTGAATTGTGAAAGAAAATGTTATCTTTGTTGTAAATAAAACCGAACCCGCACGATCGTGCGGGTCATTACGTTTCAGTCTATACATGTATGAATCATTGGTAAAAACTCAATCATGTCACCAATTTACTATATGTTAGTATTTTTCGCAATAATTTAAACTATTGCAATAACTAATAAACATATAACAAAAAAGTTGCGACAGTACCTCATCTTACACGATTTATACAAATTTTTAACGATGAAAATAATTCACAACTACACACAAATTACTAAATACAATTAGGTTTTGGTGGTCAAATGTGTTACTACAGTCCACCTAAAAACATTATCAATCATTACTTTTTGACTCGTGTCCAACCATGACACGTTATTGAAGGAAATATGTATTAACAGCTGACCCGTACGATCGTGTGGGTCAGGGTTTAAAGGGCTATAGAAAACACATGAATACTTTAAATGTGTTTTTTCCAATTAACTTATGTTTTTTTCTTTTAAAATCCATGACAAAATTTTGCCATTAAAAATTTGTAAGTATGCCATGACTTTTTCATTTTTCTATGACTGATAATGGTTCACTGCCACCGAAATAGTGACTTTTTGTCGACTACGAGTCACTACCAAAAACTATTTTGCATTCACTCTGCCAAATTTTGACAGTCAACGACTACGCTCGACTACGACTATCGTTCAGTCCGCACTTTGAATGTACGGTTAGGAGGATAGTCGATTGTAGTCGTTTTAAATCATTTGACAGAATTACACTACGCAACGACTACGCTACGCAAAGTGGCAGTGAACGCACTCAATATGTTATTATTATATTAACATATTTATAGTGAATTAGAATTAATTACAAGTGGTCATAGTTGGGTACCTAATACATTTTTGTTAATAGTTGCTTACTAAATATTATTATAATTGTTTATAAGTTTATGCTACAAATAAAGAATAATTAATAAAGGTAAGCTTTACTATTTATAAATCTTATTATGAATAAGAAAATAACACACCTTCTTAGATGTCAGAAAGAAAAACAAAAAGGCAATCTGGTGCTTACTATAGAAAAAAGAAAGAGCAAAAACTAAAAGAAATATAGAAACTAAGTGGGTCGTTAACGCAGTTTTTGCAACCCTCAATAAAACCAACATCAGGAAGATCTACAACGGCACATTTCTGGATGTGCTAGATTCGTCTTCAAGCCCTACAGAAAAGCCAGAAAGTCCTTCAGATGACTCATCAACATCAGAGTCAGAAGAAGAGTTTTCTTATTAAGCGGATCCTGGAACATGGCCTGAATCAGTAAGCACACAACTTTTAGAAATTTTAGTGAAGAAAGGACCAGTGCAACTTCGTGATAATGTTCATTTCCCACCAGATGAGACAAACAGAAGATTTTCTACAAAATATTTTTTTTAGAAACTTAGAAAATGGTGAAACAGTTTCCAGAAACTGGATAGTTTACTCTTCAAAATTGAATAATGTATTTTGTTTTTGCTGCAAATTATTCAGCAAAAATATTATTAAGCTAACCAGTGGTGGATATTCGGATTGGCTACATGTAACAAACGTATTTTGTTCAACATGAAAATAGTGCACAACATATAGAATGTTCAAAAAAGTGGTGTGAATTAAAAGTGCGATATGCAAAAGAACTGTACAATAGATAAAGAGCTTCAAACATTGACATTAATGAATGTAGTAAAGCGTTGGGTAATATAAAAAGATTTTTAAATGCGAAAAGAAATGATGCCAGTTTTAATGAATATATAAGTCAAGCTACAAACCTTGCACGTGTTATTGATGTAGAAAACGAATTTCCACAGACCCGCATAAGAAAAAGACCTCGTCAATTTTTATATGAATCAAGTGACGAGTTACAAGATCCAAAACAAAACTTTAAAATTAATTTTTATTTTCGCATTATAGATAGAGCGAATAATTCTGTAGAGGAAAGATTTACATTGTTAGATCAATGTAATAATACCTATGATGTTTTTTTTGTATTCCTTCCATTTAATAGATTTAGATACTTTAAAAAAATATTGCTTGGATTTGGAAGTTTTTCTACAAATAAATATTAAGGATGCCATAGAAAAAGACCTCAATGGATATGAACTATTTAACGAAATATTAAGTTTTAGGGAAATATTTCCTATTGTGGCAAGCCTGTAATAACTTTGAATTACATCATACAAAACGACTTAATATCATCATTTCCTAATTTGTGTATAGCGTTAAGAATTTTTTTAACACTTCCTGTAAAATTGATAAAAAATTCTCTAAGGTCGTCGATGTCGCAAGAAAGGCCAGATATCTGTGACAATTTAAACTTATCTCAAGTAATTGATGATTTTGCTTCAACAAAAGCAAGAAGAGTAAAATAGTGAAATCTGTTTTTGTTTGTTAGTTACACTTACTTTGTTCTTTATGAAACTAATATGTTGAACACAGCTGAAAATAAATAAAAAATATTAAAATACAATATATACGATAATTGCTACTTCCCTATTTCCTGAATTCCTCTTCCAGTCAGCAAATGCCTCCTATACGTCTATGCAGCATCTGAAATAAGAAAAACATATAAATTAGTTCAATATAATTAACGCCAGCAAAGATATAAAAAAAATTACAAACAAAAATATATAGGTACATGCAAACTGCCAAGAAACAAATTTCTTGGCAGTACAACAACAACACTACATGCAAACATAAACATTGGGATTTCTTAGCGAAATTCATGTTTTCTGCACAATAAACATTTGCAAAACATGCATTTATGCTTAAATGTGCAAAATACATGAATTTGCAGAATCCATACACATTATTATTAGTGAAATTCAACAATTGTTGCCATTGTTGACATTTCACTAACAATTTTTTCAACATAAAATTTTCGCATAATTTGCATGATTCTTGCAAATTATGCACAGGCAAATCACTAACTAACATTTATAGAATATATAAATCAACTCACCTTAACAATTAATCCATTTGTTGAGGAGAAATCCATTCAAATAATACGGCACTTCACTATTTAAAATCCGCGAACCGAACTGTCACTACGACTACGTAAATAATCAATTTTACGAAGTTGGCCGCGCTCTACCTGTTGGCAATAATTAGAAAACGCGAAATTGCCCAGGTAATAAAATATTTATAAAAAAAGGTAATTTTAATTCCCATAATGAGTGGGAAAGAGAACGATGTGGAAACGAGACAGAAGAAAATTCGTGAGAGAATTTATGTTCCACACCGGAAATCAACATAGTATGATAGGGAGCGGCCATATTGATAAATTTTAGAAAAATTGAAATATTTCAATAAATGAATTAGGAAAAATTATGGATAATTAAAAATAAATTAATTCACATAATTTGGAATATTTTGACATTACAGCATGGTCTTATAATGTGCAAAAAATATATGAAATTTGCATTTTTTCATGTGGAACTTGTCCGAAAATGGCGGCTCGGACATTATAAAAAGGAGGTGCTCCCTAACTAAACTCTCATTAGTTTGACAGCGATCGCAAATGCAACTTCGCATAGATCTAGTGTTCTTCAAAAAATCTAAAAGTGGAAAATTATTCATTAGTGCAATTTACTTCGAATCTTTCTAGCATAAATCAACGTGCCAAACAAGGTACAGTATTTACATGCTAAGTAAAGATTGCAGCAGCAATTTAACTTCTGTGGTGCTACAGGTTTTGGTGGAATTATAGGCTAAGTATTTTTATACATTTTTAAAATATATTTGGTGGCAGACATTTTAGTTTTAGGTTTTTTCACATAGCGTTTAACTTATGCAAGCTAAGCATATTAGACGTTTCATGTGAAAAAACAAAGTAGAATTAATTAATATTAAGAGTGATGTGAATTATATTAAGAAGAACTAATAATAATAGACAGTGAATTTTCGAATAAAAGTGAAATTGGTGAAAATCTGAGGTATAAAATTGAGCACGTGTCACGTTACGACACCTCAAGAATACATACCTACAGATAATTAATTAAATTAATTAAGTACAATTGAAGTGAAAAAATAAAATAGAATTCAGACTAACGTAAAATAAGGAATTTTTGCTCAATAAAGTAACAGTAAACACAAGCTCACATATCTTGTCATTTTAACATACCGCTACACTAACCTACCCAAAATGCAGTAATATAGCTGTAGTGTTCAATTACCGCTACATTACAAAACAAATAGGTAATTTATTTTATGTTTATTGAAATGAAATATTAAATCATTTTTGTTCATTTTTTTGTTTTTTTTTGGAAGTGATAATTAATTTTATGTTTATTGAAATGAAATATTATACTATTTTTGTTGAATTATAAATTTTAGTTTTATTTAAAAAAAAAAAAAACCAAAATAAACAAAAATTCTCTTCTTAATATAGCATGGTGTCGTAAATAACTAAAAAATTTTCTTCACTTAGTTTGATTACGTTTTCATATTTTATATTCAATTCTATAAGGGTTAAATTTTACATGAAAATTATCACTCCATCGTGTGATTCGCATATCAGCGAATTCTAATTAACAAATTTAATTAATAAGGGCGGCAATATTGTTTTGCACCTGAGCGGCCAGCAACTCAGTACCAAAACCCTCGAGAATATTTCACAAGGCATGAAACAGACTCCCTCACTACCACCATTCGAAAATATTTACAGTGTTCTTATGTAAAAATGACAAAAGTTTGATTTGAATAGCTCCTTCGCTCTAAACTACTATTCATACAGAAAAATGGTGTTCTGATAATCTTAAGCTTTCTTTCTTATCTTCCCATCCGTAATCAATTTTTTATATCGTTCTTAACAACATTATTTAAAAGAATTGATTTGAACCAAATGTGCTGATGATATCGAATGTAGCTGACTAAAGATTCGGACTCCGGCTGTACATACACACATGCAATTATTATTCAGCTGAGAGTTATTGAGCACAAAATAGTAAGGTTACTTTGTAGTCAAAACTATTTTATTATTTTGTTAAATAATATGTATACTAAGTGTAGCCGTAGACTGTTTTCCTGTATGGATAGTAGTTATAACGGGACTTCTTCCTTACTCAGTACTGAAGAACAAGGCTTGGATTAAAATTCAACACAGCACAAAATTTTCTTTTTAAACAATTTAATACAGATAAGCGTAAAATTCACAAATCTGCTGTCCAGTCGCGACCTTAACCTAATTTTCCTTGAAACATATGTAACGGCGAATTGGCTTGAATGACGACTTCAAAATGGTATAAATGCGGCTATCTCCTACGACAGGTCGACCTGGACTTCGTTCCTCCAACATTGGCGCCTACAGCACTTTCAGTGTTATCGGAGCCCTGAGCCCCTTTTGTACTTGTATGGAGCTTCCTATTATTTTCCGGTTCAATTTTTTGTTCATAACCTTATCGGCCCGAATAAATCGGTTCCTTTAACCCACAAATGATGCAATTAACTGGGTGAGATTAAAATTAATATTTTTGTTTCCTTACTTCCTTAAGTTCTGGATTCTCGTTCTTTACTTTATTTTCTCCTTTTCCTTTCTCTTAGGAATTTGCTTCACAGCGATCTTCTTCCTCCGAATCTTTAATTACAACGCTTCTTTTGTATTTGATAGCACACCATTTAATGGCAAACTTAATTACACCGACACTATTCTTTACTCTTTTTCAGAGCTTCGTACTTTCCTTCGGTTTTGATTTCAATTACTCCGAGATGTTTGCACCTTGACTTTAACATTCAACATGTCTTCCGGAAAAACCCTCTTCGTTCGGCGCTTCTTCTTTCGGACTTCGATTCGTACTTCACCACGCGATCTATACGCAGCACTTCGCCGTGCACACATTTATTTTTTAAATTACATACAATGATTTTCTACTTACTATTGTAACGAGCAGCATAAGAAAACATTATGTACCTATGTATATATCTATAAGGTCAAAGGCAGAGAATAATTAGGTCACTGATCTTTCGAAAAAAAAAAAAAAAAAAAAAAAAACAACGCAGATGTTATCACCCAACATGATAACAATAAATGGTACAAAGAGGAAGAAAATTTAGTCCCGCTTGAATTCCAAATTGGAATGGAAATTCAAACTTGCTCAAGGCCTGCGACTGTAAAAATTTCACAAACCCGACTTCATCTATGGTCCCACGATAAGAGCCCATTCGATTTGTCAATGTATATGCCAATAATTACAGGCCTCATCATCTATGCCCTGTGGTATTTCGCTTATCTATCGCAGCGGCCGTGATTGCAGAAACTGATTTCACTGGTGAGTGATCATGGTGACTATTTTTTTTATGAAACCCGCTAGGAATTTTTGAAGAACCGATAATTCGGTGTAGTGCAGACATTTGATCTTGTGATTTTACGAGGGGCAGCCAAACAGCCGAGTATTCTTGCTAGTGAACAAAAAAAAGGTTGACTTTAGAGTTTGTCCTTTAAAAGGAAACAAAAAGGTTCTGCATAGTGATAATAATAATATCTATTTTTTTGAAAGAAAAGCAAAATTGCAATGCTGTGAGTGAGAGTGTTCCCTCAAAAAGGAAATTAAGTGATTCCAAGTGCGTTTCTCATTAGTTTAATTTAATTGTACGCATACGGTGGTGATCTACATCCTCTAAAAGGAGAACCCCTAGACAACAGGGTAGGTTGATGGTTGTGCATTTCCGAAAGATTTGTAGAATTAATTTGTAAAATATGAATTTCATATGGACATAGGTGATTGGAATTTTTTTTCCTCGTCAATGTGGGACCTATCGTGATTCCGGCCAGAGCTTCACAAAGCTCTTGAGCTCCATAAGGGATTTAGGAGAATTTGGAAAGAAAAGAAAACGATAAGGAGAGGAGCATAATAGATAGCTGTTAAATATTGCACGTGCTGTGCGTGAAGGACTGACAAGGCAGCGCGTTACATCCAATTAACGGAGCAACGTAACTGCAATAATAGCAAGGGTGGAAGTAACTAGGTATCGTTAGTGGATCAAGCAGGAAAAAAAAATATTAATCAAAAACAAAAACAAGTCAGTTCAACTTAATCATTAGTTTTGCCACGTTAAAATATATTAGTTAGTTAGATTAGTTATAGTTATCTTAATTGTTTCCGTAGAGCTTAGCATATTGATTCTTGTAAACTTTTTTCAACCTTCGCGGTTTATTTTTTTTTATTTGCATAACATTTTTCTTGGTTACTTTGTCTAGCTACAACAGATACCTGCGGCTGAAGCTTCACCCGGAAGGAAAAAGATGTAAGTACTCAAGTTCAATTTTGGAAAAAAGAATTAAATTCATTAAAAGCCTTATCAGAAATTTTGTTAGCAAAGGCTGGGTGTGCATTTTATGCATTTAATGTACATATATATAACTATTTTTATACATACATATAACTATTGAGGACCTATACATATTTCATATGTCTACGTATAGTCGTCCATTGAGGTTTTGTTAGGGCTTTCGAAGTGAAGTGTTGGAAAAGGAAAAAAAAACTGTGACGATCTATAGTCTTCATGATATAATCTAAAAACTTTCTTTTGTGTTTTACAAATTTGGTATAATTAAGTGCTCAGAAATACTAGTAACGCTCTCCCACGAAATCCTGAAATAGTTGTGTTAGTAAATAAGTAGTAAGTTTGGCCCTGGGCCTTTGGATTTTGGATTTTATGTTCGTTTAGTTACACGAGCTCTATATAGACATTTTTGCACGCCGAGGCATGAATATTTCATTGAATTTTTTTTTTGTCAAAAAAAGAAAAACATTTGTTTTTCTCTTAATCATGGTCTAATAATTTAGTTATAGAAATCCTCCTTTAGTTATTAGTGCTTTCCATACAATATACCGATATGTTATGTGTAACCGTAGTATTGAATAAACATATGTACAATGTGTACATAATACTTCTCGCGTCTTGGTTGCAGTCTCTGTGGATAATTCGGGCGGCGTAAAATAATGGCGTCGGAGAGAGAGTTTATTTTTTTATTTTTTTTTTGCCTATTCCTTTTTCATCTTTTCACCCTCCTTTTCAATATTTAATTTAGTATTTTTTTTTTTGTGTTGGTTCACTAGGAAGGAGAGGGATTTCAATGTTAATCTGTCAGTAACCCCAGCACCAGGATATATTAAACCTGCCCTGTGGTTTTCAGCACACACCAGAGCTGGCATACCAGATCCAAGAAAATACCCCACCCCATACCATGAGCTCGAGTCGGAAAATTGTGCTGTTCTTGGATGTAACCAGCTCCTATCTACCTGGACGTAGTCTGACTCTGATTCGGGCTAGCTCAGGTTAGGTATGTGGAGGTAGCTTGGCATTCATTGTCAAGTGCCGCTACATTATTTATACCAGATCCTTTTCTATCTGTAACAATTTCATATGTTCTCTCACGCACTAGCTGCGACACTACTTACTTATTCCTGCAACTACGTCTCTGTTCATACAATCATGTAAAATCTAATACCATCGAGTACCTTAAATCTATTACATTATCACCTCTTGCCTATTAATGCTTCGGTTGACATTTATTTTGACAATAATTTCATGACAGTTCTTCTAATATCAACATTAATTCGGAAATGTGCTCGGAATTTTCATGTTCATTAAAAACTAATATAAGTCATTTAATCTCTGTGGAGGTCATTTCGGTTTACCAGCTACCACTCATTATGTGTTTTACTTAAGCATATTGGAGATCTTAGGTATTGTATATTTCGCTTTTACGAACCATTTTATTTGAAGTTTTATTTCATTAATTACATTCAACATATTGCTTATGCAAACCAATATATTTTGCAGATTTTCTTCTTGGAGTTTTGACTCCCAAAGTTCCTTAAATTTCGCTGTGTATGTGGACAGTGTTTGATACTTCATAACTATGACTACTCTTCAACATTCATTACGCATGTAAAACTTAAAACCGTGCTCTAATCTCGCTACCTTTTAGGCAATATTACTACGCGAGGACATTGAACGACTCCATCCGTTACATAGTTTAGGCTATGTAGCAAATATAAAGTCTGCTTGGCACTTTTCCAAAAGTATCAATATAGAACATTTTAGAGAACGGACTTCCAACGCACACATAACGATTGCTATTTCATGGCTTGGGAAGTATTCTCGAGGGCTTTGTTTGTACAATGACTGTAGGTAATTTCATGTGGTAACCTCTCTGTGAAAGTTAGATTTTTGAAATGCTATTTTGCATTTATATTTAGAATGGTTCGACAGACACTAAAAACGATTATAACCAATTTCATCAAATTTCATATTCTGAACTACTTTTCAGTACAATTAAAACGCCTAGGACAGATCATTTTCACTGCATACATAAAAAACCTAAATTTTTATATGGCAATACCAAAAAGAAATTGTCCGATTTAGCGCATTTTCAAAATTATATATACTATTTTTATGAAACCCCTTTCAGCTCTCTCTATACGTTAACGAGTTCTCAGGCTGTGTACAAATATTTAGTGAAAAATGAAATTTTTGTAAGGCAACTCTACAAAGGAGTCACCCGATTTCTCCTATTTTCCAACTAAATTTTACTTGTTTTTGTTTAAAAGTCCATCTGCCAATTTTCAACTCTCTAAGTACACGCGTTTTCGAGTTATTGTGCGCACAGACGGACATGCAAAAATCAAAACAATTTTTAATATTATGCGTGGGTTTTCAATCAATAAAAACAAAAAATAAAACAATGAAATTACTTCAGACGGACAAACTTCCAAAGTTCGTATGCATCCTAACTGTCACTACTTACACTAGAGTCAATGTAATGTAATGTGTAATCTTCTATTTAACTTTTGATACCTTTATTTCTTATTCTCGAATTAACTTATTTTTCTCGGGTGTGTCTGTTAGAATTCAGATTTCCCAGCCTTCCGTCCTCATCTATTTTTTTGTTTTTTTGTGGAACTGCCTTTGTGAATGGACGTAAGGCTTCTAAAGATATAGTAGAAGAGTTTGATTTAGTGCAAGGCTGAAGATGTGATGTTCCCGGATTATTATCAGGGTTGACACTTGAAAAATTAAAAGTGGAGTAGATTTGCCATAAAAAGTGGAGTAAATTATACAAAATTGAAGTAAATTAGGAACAAAATTTGAGCAAAAAAGGAGTAAATTAAAAAATTTTTTTAAAGAATTCAAAACCCCATAAATATCTAACCTGTTTCTTTTTGAATATACATATAAATATTATTTAATTGTATTTGTATTACATTATTTATTAGCAAACAATTGAAATCTCAAATACATAAACTTAACAGCTTTTCTCTAAGCATAACGAAACAAAAATTATCAAAAGAAAAGAACATGTAATAAATGAGTTTAAAACTATAAAAACAAGAAACTTTGCTTCCATTCAATAAGCAAATATAACAGAAAAATTTACCATTTTTATATGAAACCTGGCCTACGTGAAATTAAATATTTCTAGTTTAAATGAAATCTTGTCCAAGTTAAATAAAACCTAATGGAACCTGGTCAAAATTTAGAGAATCCTTGTGCATTTTAAGTGAATCTTTCATTCATTTAAAGTGAACAAGGTTTAATTTAATTTGATACAACTTTGTTTACTTTAACTAAGTTTTAATTAACCTTGAACCTGGTTTCATTTAAGTTGGAAAAGGTTTCATTTAAACTTAAAGTGATATATATATAATGATACTAAGTATATAGTTTGAAAGGTAGCATTCAAAGTTAATTTAAAATGTATTCTCCATGTTTAGAACGAAAATTTAAAAAGAAATGCAATAAAGAAGCTGAAGGGTCAAAAATGTTTTTGCTACTATCTAGCAATTCTTTGGAAAGCAAAAGATTTTCTACAGTTTCTACTTTCAGTTTATTTCTTTTCTCAGTTTTAATGAGCGTCATTTTTGAAAAATATCTTTCCGCTGATGCACTGCTGTGAGGCAAAACGCACAAGTTAATCATGTATTTATGTAAAGTTTTGCACAACGTATTATCAAATCGGTCTTTCTTATTGCTTATGTTTAACCAAAATTTTACTATGTCGCTATCAAAGCATGAGTCTAATATAGATTTGTCAATTCCAATCAAACGTCTCCACTCCAAATCAAGTTCTTCTTGCGGAGTTTCACTGAAAGGGTATGCTTTGTGCAAGTTAGAAATAGAAGGTATGAGTTAAGTGCGTGGAGTCAGCTGGAGCAGACGTTCCATCGTGCGTGTTACTGGTTCTAATAGTTAATTAGCTTCACCAATTTCTAGTGCAGTGCAGTGCAATTTTTTAAAACATCATCGCCAAAACAACAAAAATTAATTAAAATCCGCCGCGCCGTTTTTTTTTTTTTTAATACTTTACAAATTAAATTAATATAATACCAGCCAAGTCAGGGCTTTTCTATGCCCTGCCGGCATTCCACAAGCCAGCAGCACAGTACGGTAATGTTTTGAACTCCTATGTACATCAGTGATCAGTGCAAGGTCATTAGCCCTTGTCACTGATCAGCAATACGGGTGTCCCCAGCTGTGGTCATTGAACTGCACGGTCTGAGGTATTGAAAGCAGCAAATAGGCATAACACTATTGCTGTTTTTTTTACCTCGCTGTGTCGTTGACTGCAGCTGGTTGCCCTAAATAAATATTTGTGTTGTTGTGTGTCGCTCTTTCTTCTGCTTTTTTGTTGTTTTTGCTTTGAACATGCAGAATTTTATTTTAGAATTTTGCAACATTCGCGGATTGGGGGCAAATCGTTTTTCGGTGTACTGCCACCTTCAATCAAAAAATCCGGCAATTCTTGCGCTAAGTGAAACTAACGTCGTTTCTGATGCTGATTCTAATCAATATCACGTCCCTGGTTATAGCTTAGTGCCTCTTTTTTCTCCACATAGGAAGATCGCAATATATATTCGGAATGATGTGGCCTTTACCATTCTAAAAGATTTTCCACCTTCTGCCAATCCTGAGTTTAATTACATCTGGATTAGGTTCAAACTTCACAGGCACATCATCCACTTTTGCTTCCTTTATCGCAGCCCAAATATGTCTGATGTCGACACGGTATCCGCATTTGACAATATCTCCAACAATATTGATCATCTGCTTTCTGTCTCCCCCTCTTCCGAAATCATCCTGGCAGGCGATTTTAATGTCCATAACATGCCATGGCTCAGACATTCTTCTACCACAAGTCCTTCGGGCCGATTCGTTGAACTATTTTGTGAATCTTTCAATTTGCATCAGCTAGTGGATGCACCGACGAGAATCCCTGATGCAGCTGGAGATAGGACCAATTTACTAGATTTGTTTCTGTCATCTCACCCTGACAAATATTCCATCTCAGTCGGCTCCCCTCTTGGTAATTCAGACCACTGTCTAATCACGGCTCAATTTATCACCTCAACTTTGCGCCACCCTACTTCTCCACCTACAAGTAGGCTTCTCTGGCACTATAAGAACGCTGATTGGGAAAGCCTCAATCAGTATCTTAGAGATATAGATTGGTCGGTCTGTTTTGCTTCGAGGGTTGCTGATGAATGCACATTAAAACTTAGTAACATACTAAGTCTAGGCATGCGTGAATATATTCCGTATTCTTACAGCAGATCTCAACAACAGCAAAATCGCTCTTGGTTTAACGATAAGTGCAACCAAGCTATAAAAGCGAAAGAGTCTGCTTTTCGCGCCTATCAAGTGCATCCTTGTCCAGAACTGAAAGGAATCTACAAGACTGCACGGAACACCTGCAAGTCCATTATCCAGAGAGAAAAATTTCTTTTTGACCAGAATGTTAGACAAAGAATCTTGGCAAGCCGCAAAGGTAGTAAAGGTTTCTGGTCCCTGGTCAAAACCATCAGGAACAACTTCAGCAGTTCCTCTATACCTTCACTACTTAATAATGGTGAAGTGGTTGTTGACTCCCTGGATAAAGCTAATATTTTGGCTGCTAGATTCGCATCAAATTCTTTTCTTCCACCCACTTCACAGGCACCTGTCGTGCATCCCCCGTGCGGATGTGTACAAGAGCCAATACACATCCGTACGAGGGATGTGTTCAAGGTCCTTAAAGGAATCAACGTCTCTAAAGCCGCAGGCCCTGATGGTTTCTCGCCCCTATTAATTAAAAGCTGTGCCTCATCCTTGGCTAAACCTCTGCGCAAACTATTCTACCTGTCCTACTCGACAGGAAAATTTCCAACTGCTTGGAAACTAGCTCACGTTCAGCCTATTCCCAAGAAAGGAGAGGGTAGCGATCCCTCAAATTATCGACCAATTGCAATCACTTCGATTCTTTCAAAGGTTTTTGAATCTATCATTAACTCCAAATTAATGAAGTATCTGGAAACCAATCAACGATCGCCAATACGGCTTCCGGCACGGACGCTCATCTGGAGACTTGCTGACTTTTCTTACGGAACGTTGGAATCGTAGTCTTCACAATTTTGGTGAGTCCAAAATCGTTGCTCTAGATATTTCAAAGGCCTTTGATAGAGTCTGGCATTCAGCCCTTTTAGCCAAACTCAAAGCACTTGGTCTTTCCCCTCCTCTTCTATTATGGATTGAAAGTTTTTTATCTAGTCGCCAAATACGAGTTGTATTAGATGGCGTTATATCTGATCCTCATCCTATTAATGCCGGTGTCCCCCAGGGCTCTGTTATTTCTCCGACTCTATTTCTAATCTTCATTAATGATCTGCTTTCCCTTACTTTCAATCCTATCCATAGCTTTGCTGATGACAGTACCCTTGATTTCGCATACTCCTTTGACACCCTTGCGGATTCCAGAGGGAACGCCGCATGTGTTAAACGAGACTGCATGATTAGATCATTGAATAACGATCTTGACAATATTCTCGCTTGGGGCAAAGTGAATCGCGTCGAATTCAATGCATCTAAGACCCAAAGCTGTCTCATCTCATTAAAACAAGACCATCACTTAACCACTCCCGTTTCGTTTGATGGTGCATTAATTTCTGAATCACCGTCACTAAGAATTCTTGGCATTAATATTTCCAGTAAGTTAAGCTGGACAGATCACATCTTCTCGGTTGCCAAAGAAGCATCCAAATGTCTTGGTTTCTTGAAAAGGTGTAAGAAATATTTCAGCCCATCAAATATAGCGCTCCTCTACAAGTCCTACATCAGACCCAGAATGGAATACAATTCCCATATCTGGGCCGGCGCTGGTCGCACAGCCTTAGCTTCAGTGGATATTGTCCAAAAGAGAGCCTGCAAGCTCATTGGCGATGTGGCAATTACTCGTCATATCGACTCGCTCGAGCACCGTCGCAATGTTGGATGCCTTTCGCTCCTTTATCGCTATATGCATGGCCAATGTTCTGATGAAATATCTAGTCTGATCCCTTGTAGAATAGTTCCTGCATGCAATACCCGCGCTGCATCCCGCGCTCATCCTTTTACCCTTCAAATTACCTTCGGCCGTACACTTAAATTCCGTGATGCTTTCTTATCCCGAACTGTGCGAATGTGGAACAGTCTACCATCTTCTGTCTTTTCTCCGGCATACAACCTGCAAAAGTTTAAGGGCGACATACATCGGCACCTCCGCCACTCTCCTCATATCCCTTAATCCTTTCCCTATCTCCTTCCTGCCACGCTTTGCTTTGCATCATAGGGTATCCCCTGAGTTTGGCTTAATAATATAAAAAAAAAAAAAAAAAAATACTTCCTTCTTGAATTTTATATGGGTTAATATAAGACAAATATTCGAAAGTTTTTTTTTTTTTAGAAAAATCAAATCTCTTTTTTAATTGATTTAACAGACAAACATAGAATTCAACTAAATTCTTTTTTATTAGTTCTGTGTCTTCGGTGCGTAGTTTCCCTTCGAACTCGTTAAATTTTAGTCCAAAATACATTTTGGATGTAGGCAAATAAAATTCTGAATTTTCATAATTAATATTTAAAGTCAAATGTTCAGACAAAATAAAGTTTTTCAAAATATCTGTTGCCAATTGGTTAATCGAAGCATGTAATAAATGTATTTGTGAGCTTTTAGATTGAAATAAACGATTAAGTTTATTGATTACTTTTAAGATATACGATAAAAATAAAAAATAAGCAAAATTTTGGTTGTTTAAGTTTTCTTTAATTTGGAAGGCTTTTTCTGATTCATTATCTTTGTTTTCCCATGAACACAATAGAAAATAATGTTGTAAAACATTCCATTGCTCTAATATTCTATTAACCACTTGTTCGTTCCAAACAAAGCCAACGTGTGCCTGATAAATTTAAAATTTTGTGTTCCGCTACATTAAGAGCTGTTCTTTAAAATTATATTGCCTTTTTATTATCATTACAAACTAGCTGACTTTCGTCTGATTCTGGAGAAGGTCGATCCGATACATAGGCAGGTAGAAACTCATGTGCTCCAAATACATTAGAATTGATAGGCCAAATACCTGTGGCTTCAAAGCCTTTCGTTATATTTTGATTGTTCAAAGCCTTTGGGTAAAATTTACCGACAATTTCAATTAAGCCGTTGTTGGGTTTCTTTGGTTATTCACCATTCAGTCACTGGCAACTTGGTTGTAGAAACATTTATAGGGGACAAGCACTGTGCGGTTCAAATATCTGTAATTCATGCGATGTATGTGGTGCGTTAAAAGTGCAATTCCGGCTTAATTCATCACACATATTGAAGTGTGGGGACTCAAACCACGGATGGTCATATGGATCTACACTAGCGCTCATCCGACCCATGATAACCTATGGTTCTGTGGTGTGGTGGAAAGCAATGGATTTCGTCAACCGTCGCAAGATATCGGAAAAGATTCAGAGGCTGTGCCATCTTAGCGTAATCGGCGCCCTCAAGTCAACCAGCGTTCGGGCGCTCAAGGTTTTCCTCAACATACACCCTGTGCAGATATACGTAAACAAGGGGGGCATAAATCGCATCGTTGAGGTTACATCTCAATCTGGATTCACGCTGGAGCAAGAATTCCACATGAATCCATCTTTAAAATTGTGCAATACATCGCTCCTGACATCAACAAGGACAGCGATGCTCTTCTAGAAACAATAATGAAAAGCGAATTTAAATCAAGAATTCCATCTAGGACACAGTCTGTACTTCAACCATTATAAAGCCCCACAGACGGCTTCAAAACTCAAGAAGTACCGGAGCCGGTATTTGTTTATGAGGAGCCTCGCATGGAAATGCCCTACACCTTGAAAGCTATGTTACGGCTTTCCAAGCGGAAGTCAATGCCATTCTTGAAACGTGAAGGTATCTCCTCAATGCGGATACATTGAACAAGGAGATTTCCATCTGCTCGGACAGCCAAGTAGCTATAAAAGCCTTGTCAAAATCCTTCGTAAGCTCAAAGCTGGTACTGGAGTGCAAAACCACTCTAAATTCCCTCTCGCTGTGTAACGGGACACTGTTTGTTTGATTGCTAGGTCACAGTGATATTAGCGAAAACTAAAAGGCGGGATTGTACCAAACATGCTTTCATCCAGAATTTTGGCCTGGGCTGACTGTCAACACAATCGCCCTTAGCTGGATGATCTCT
Source organism: Dioctria rufipes (assembly GCA_963924295.1). Lineage (NCBI taxonomy): Eukaryota > Metazoa > Arthropoda > Insecta > Diptera > Asilidae > Dioctria > Dioctria rufipes. Next base: position 74,416,890 of record OZ002743.1, on the reverse strand, counting down.
CGGGCAGAACTACTAAACAACAGTGGGGTAAACCTAACCCAAATCTAACGAAAATGAAATTGGAACTATGAAAGCCAATTCCGAGAGCACCTTGTGTCAATTCTCACTAGGCACTCTTTTCTCAAGGGTCACTTACACAAAATGAGACATATTGATGGTCCTATATGCAGAAGATGCAGAGAGGAGCCCGAAACGGTGACTCATTTCTTGTGTCACTATACGGCCCTTTCCGGAAAGCGTTACACATTCCTTTGCTCACACCTCCTGATGGAACTGCACGAGGCAGGCAGGGAGGTTTGGGCGCCAATTCTGAATTTTGTCAAAGCATCCGGCTGGAGACTGTGAGCTATTACTAATGAGTCTGGAGGGTGAAAATGGGCCAGAGTCCTCCCCTCTAGGGACTCAACCTCTTTTTAATCCATCCAAGTGTGGCTCTCATGGTTGTCAAATATTAGAGCTGTCTTATCTTCTACGGACGGTTTTGTATGGTGAACAAAATGCTGTAAAAAAATTTAAGGAAAAGCTCCTCTTAAGACCACTTAGAAGGACCAGCACCTCCAATAGATCCTACTGGAGCTTCTACACACTTACCTACCTACTTAAATTAAATTCAATCTTGACTTGAATTTGGCTTATTATGTTAACGAATCCTGCATTCAACTGTAAGTAGAAACTGGGTAGAGCTACATATCACTACAAGTGGTTTTTGGTCTTGTCCCATTTCAATTGCTGTGATAAACGATTATCAAATTTGCAAACATGCTTTTGCGAGTGCGATGAAATGCAGTTAAGCCATAAATGGATAATCACTTTGTTGAATCGATTAGTTACCTACATAAATTGTTAAAGCTAAACATCTAGTGTCCTGTTATTCACAGCAGGACAGGTAATTCAGGTTGCAAGGTAACAAATATCCTGTATTTTACTAACACCAACTTAATCTGCTTGAACTGTTCGCTGTAGACCACCTGTTATGGTTTGATTTGTACAAAGAAATTCATAATAGTTCCATTTATATCCCACACCCATCAAAAAGTTAACAAAACCACCTTATCTGTGTAAGGATTAGGGCCTCCTTTAACCTTTAGTGATGTTGGTTTTTATTCTTGTCTACCCACTGTCGTTGTCACTTAGAATTTGTTAAAGAACCCATTTTTTTTACTATTGAATCCAAATAGTTCCTTGCTCATACGACTAGAAAGCATACAAAATTCAAATTCGCGATTACACTTAGAAAATTCGTGTAGAGGAAACCATTACGGTTTCTTGGTAGATCTGAATCTATATATGTAGTTGTGCACTATCAATTTGTCACATAATCTTATCATCATTTCAATTTAAATAACTTGTTCTCGCAGAATTCAAAGCAAACAAAAAAAACCAATAATTTACGGGGGCGACATCAACAATCGTTTAATAAATAACTTAAAAGGAATTGCCCTAGCAACTGAAACCTTAGAATATATAGCAGACAGGAATGGGTGAAACATTTGCAATTCGTGTATATGAGCGTAATTTTTCAAGGACAGGACATTATACATAGAAGTAAGTGAGATGTTAGGGGAGCTCTGTTGTCAAATTTGTTTATGTTTTCTAAGAGGTTTAAGGGAAAAATAGTGACAGCGTTCATATATTTTTTCTGTGAAGGAGAATTGTGAATTTGTGATAAGTTGCTGGGATATTTGCGTTTACTCTAGATCGGCGAACATATAATAACAAGAAAAATATCTTGAACAGCTGATCAATAGAAAGAGATTACCCATAACATTAGGCGACGTTTAAAACAATTTAATTAAGGGGAGGTTACCGTTCAAAATCCAAATTTTCTTTTTTACATAATTATCATCCTTAAAGTGTTTTGCACACGTGGGTAAAAAGATATTTTCATATCTAAAGTATATTTTAGAATTCACAGCCAGTTGAGAACAGAACTGTCTACCGGTTAGAAAACAGGTACCTACTCTAGGTACTCTGAGGTGCTCGGAGCGCGCTTTCTGGGCAGACCTTTCCTCGCTATTCCCTCGTACATTTCGGGAAACTGTTAACCTTGAGATTCAGCACAATCAGTTCTTGGAGGAAGATGAACGGCCACTATATGGTGTTGGAATATCTGAAGTAAACTGTCAAAGATTTTTTTTTAACGTTAAACTTTATATGAGTTTTTCTGGGAACAATATTTTTTAGCTCGTGGGGCGCTCTACAGCTTCAACGGCTGAACCGATTCACATGAATTTCTGCTCAATTGAAGGGAAATTCAATTTACGGGGCCATCAGAAAGCGGATTTTGTCAAAAATTGATTTAGAAATAGTTTTTTCGTCTGTTAAGCAAAAAAAAAAGAAAAAAATTTTTTTTTTTTTTTCAAACGGCTGGCATTTCGTTATTCAGTTGTTTTTCAAACGAAAACCGGTAAGGCCCTCCAAATTTTACATAGTTTAATAATTTTCAATCCTATTTGTTTCGGATGAACTGGCAGAGCTGTGGACCGCCCCGCGCAGACCAAAACACGCCAGGTACGGTTTTGTTTGATTGGAAGTGGAGCTTCCATTTTGGATATTTTTTTTTAAAATAAAAATGGAATTTACTCTCCATTGATAGAAGAATAAAATACGTTAAAACCCATTTCCAAAAGTCCTTATTTATGTGAAAACAAATTCCCAAAGTTACTGCATTTTTCATGCTTCTCGACGGTAACATCGCCTTAGATAAGAAAAGGAATGCAAATTTTGATAGAAAGAATAGCATGTAGCATTTAAGAAAATTTTGGCATGTGTGTGAATAGAGAAATATACTTGTTTTTTTCTTTTTCTGAAGGAGAAATGTTTATATCTTTCAATATCCAAGCATGCTGTTTTTTTCACACTGGCGAATAAGGGTAACAGCTGTTCAAGTCAATTCAATTCAATTTAATTTATTATGCTGGGTTAGTACACAAGATTTAAAAATCTTTTGCAAGTACTCAAAAATTTAAAAATCCCCGGATAATAACAACCCGCTTATTACCAAAACCTTTTTATTATCATATATTTTCGAAGCCCGCAACATTTTCATAGTAATTTCTAATAATTTTACTTCTGTTAATAGCAATCCCGCCTATAACCTTTAATAACGAATCTTAAATTTTCTATTTTTAATGTAAATTTTCCCGCATATTGTAACAGTCAGGTTCAATTTTTCTATTCAGCGCATTCGTATATTAAGGTGGCCCAAAAATGTATGGATTTGCAAGTGTTAAATGCTTCAGAATATGTTGCCTAATGTAATACTAAATTTCTATGCAAAATTTCAGTGCAATTCATTAGTGGTTAGAGGTCATTCAAATCGAAAATAATGATTTTTTAGCTGGTTTGGACTTTCCGGAAAACTCTTTCAACATTTGCTTTCATAACTTTTTAATTTAACAATTCTTTGATTATTTTTTACAAATTTATGGAAAGTTAGTTATATAAACTTATTGCAGTGACAGACGTTTTAGAAAATTAGATTTTTCTGTTTTTTTTATAAATTTTTTTAAATTGAAAATTCCGGGTCCGAACTAATGTTCCGATTTTTACCCGGGTTCGAGTGGAATCGGGTACCCGGGTACTCGATTCCAAGATTTTCGATTCCAAATTTACTCGGGTACCCGGGTACCCGATTGCGGGTTACCCGGGTATCCCGATATAATTGATTCTCGATTCCAAATATTCGGGTATCCGGGTACAATCGGTTATTAATATTTTAGCACTCCGGTACATTACTGAATTCATGAATACTGCCAAATAATTCTGCTACGCGAATCGCGCTTTGCTTGATTTTGAATTTCTGTAAAGGAGTATGCATATGCACAATGAAAAATTCCTGAATAAGTTTACATATGTATGTACAAAAATGTACAAGGATTTAGAAATATATTAATTTTCTCTAGTCACAGTCGCTGAGCAGGAAATAGTAATGAGAGGAAGATTTTCACAACTACCTGGAAATACACTGCTCAAAAATGTATAAGCAAAATGTAGTTTTTCGGTTGGCAATTCCTGGAATTTGGTTTGATTTTGGTTCTGTTTTTTTGTTTTTAGTAGATACATCTATTGCGCATAGAACAATAAAAAAAATTCTGGAATAACGGTAAAACATGTATTATATAATTATAACGGGACAAAAACCAATTTGTACAATTCAAAGATATTTTACATTTTGCTTATACACTTTTGAGCAGTGTACTTTGAAGTCATGCATAAGATATTTTGTGTGTTAACGCTACAATCAAAGAAGATAGGAATCAACCGACCAAAATTGGAAATTTTCCTTTTGCCTTTTGCATGAATGGGGGAAAAGAACTTGGCTATGCACTATTGTAGTGCGACTGAGATAACCAGTTAAACACAAAACTCAGGAGAAGTTTCTGTTTACATTCAATTTGCTTGATCCCCGATAAAAAGACCTTCTTCGAGTAGGTGCTTGTGAACAAGAAAGGGGACAAATTCTTAAAGTTGTGCAGAATATGATACAGAAGTTTGAAAATAATAATGACAGCTGTGTTAAAACTAACGAAACAGACCAGAGTAATGATCCAAAGGATAAAAACACTGCTTTGGATTTTCTATTGGGTGCAACAGATCGGTTGGAAGCGCTCGATGCGACTGCGCAAATGGAGAGGTACATTGACGAACCAACCATTCATCACAATGCTGATCCTCTGAAATGGTGAAAGAACAATCAGGAGAAGTTTCCTTATGTTTCAAAGTTGGCACACAAAATGCTGGCTATTCCAGCTACATCATTCAGCTGTGAGAGATCATTCTCCACATCTGGAAATACAGTAACAAAGAAAAAGAATCGTTACTTGCCAGAAAATGTGAATATGCTTGTTTTCCTTGCACGAAATAAACAACTACTAGATGATACCATAACGTAAGTCATGGTTAAGCTGATTTTCCTCACCACAATATTAGATAAACTTGCATTTATTTAATACAGTAAAAAATGATCTACAGATGTATATCAAGTCTACATAATACAGAGCAATATTTTAATAAAATTTCTAAGCTTTTATTATCTTTTATCATAGATGGCACAAGAACTAGATGTCGCATGGCATACTAAAGCAAAGTATACAGATTGTGAAATGGGTAGTGTATTCTGGAATGGACCATAACATGTTTTAGAGCGTATGCCGAAAGCAAATGTTTTTCTAATAGCAGTTTTGTATACATTTGATCGACTTCCTCAACACTTTAGATACGAAAAAATATGAATCTCTCGACGTATACATCATTTCAAATGTTGTAGTCCATTCCGGAATGGACCACCCAGCCATATAAATTTTATATACTTTTTTGGTACTGCATGCCACATCTAGTTCTTGTGCCATCTATGCTTTTATTCATTTGTACATATTTACCTATTTATTTTGATCTAGATAATAAAAACTCCATAGAGTAACCACCTACCAGACATAATATTTTTACAAACACACATTTTTCACAATACCCAATTCCAAGAAATCGACTCCTCACTACCCGATTCCAAAGAATCGATTCCTAACAACCCGATTCCAAGAATCGGGTACAAGGGTAGCTCGACTCTTACCCGTGAAACCCGGGTACCCGGATAAGAGCCGGGTAGGGGTACTCGAGAACCCGGGGATTAAGGAACATTAGTCCGAACTCCAATTGTTTGATTTCGCGAAAATTTGCTCGAAGTCGATGCTGAGGTGAAATTACTAATTTAATTACGACTTCGACTTTGCACTTTGAGCAAAGTTCAACTTCAGTCGAACTCGCAGTGGAGTTAGTCGAAGTTGCAATTTAATGTTTCCACATGCATTTACCAAGCAGATTGTCCAGGCAGTGATGAAGAAATATTGGTCGTTTTTGAAAGTGATGCTTCTAGCAATAAGGTATCAAGCCGGAAAGATGCGATTCTTGCGCTGGATGTTGTCCACAAATAGTTACTTGCAAATGCTATAGAATTAAAAAACCTAGATTTACTAAAAGAACAATTTATAGAAATGTCCATAAAGTCCAAGGCACAATAAAAGTTTCTAAGAGGAAGAGGTATAGCACCCTCAGGAGTACCCGAATCATCCTATGTATGTTCTGCGATTTTTTTTCGTTATTTTTTCCCCAAACTGCTAACTTGAGGACATTTTTGGTCGTGGTGACTTGAATAATTAAGACAAATTGCTGATTTTTTTTCCCCAATTTAGCTGAGTGTTAGACCCAATCAATGCAAAAAGGTTTGATTCCATAGCTTATACCATTGCGCAAAAATAAATTTTTAAATTAAAAGTTCAAAATAATAAAATGTGCCAAAATCTTTGAGGCCGATTTAAAAAACAGTCATGTAATTTTTTCACTCAAACTTATTTTAAAAACTTCATTTCATATGGCATCATTTACGTATGAAGTATCCAGAGAAAAAAATCTTCTGCGAATTGCAGTTGATAATGAGCTGAGGTGAACAATGAAACCCGTTTTCCGATCGCACATAACCCTGCCGATTAGTATCAATGTAAGGTGCGAAAAATCTAGCACGTAAGTTCGAATAAATTTAAGATGTTTTGAATAGAATTTTAGCTATGATGCCATAGAGATATCTCAATAAAATTTACACGGTAAATAGCCAATGAAATAGGCAATTTTCTAAAATCAGTTTGGGTGAAAAAGTTATGTGACTGCTTTTTTTTTTTAAATTGCACCCATAGATTTTGGCACATTTTATTGTTTTGAACTTTATGGAATTTAAAAATTTCTTTTAGCGCAATGGTATGAACTACAAAATTAAATTATTTTGCATTGGGTAGGCCTAACAATCAGCTGTATTGGAAAACAATCAGCAATTTGTTTCAATTATTCAAGTCCAAAAATATCTTCTATTTGATCGTTTGGTAAAAAATCACGAACAAATCATATCTCGTAAACTACAAATAATCGCAAAACATATGTGGTTATTCGGGTACCCCTAAAAGTGCTCTACCTCTAGACATCCGCTTGACACTATTCCTTAGATTATACTTGAATAAAAGTATTTCTTGGCAAATTAACGTAATTTTTTTAAATTTATGTGAAAGCAGCTGCTGTATAAGAAATAGTTTGTTTGTTGTATCTTAAATCGCGTACTATTTATAATATAATTGTGCTTGTTGTCGGCTATCGCTTACTAGCAAATATTCGATTATTTTGTGCTTTTATTCGGGGATTTTTATAAAAGCACATTTTGTGTTTATAATCGGGCTTATTGGTTGTAAACAACATCCGATTAAAATCACAAATAAATTGGGCCCATATTCATGTGGTTTTATGCGGGAATTACATGTAGTTACAGTGAAAACAATGTTCAAATAGTTACTTATAGTAAGCGTAAATATCAAATATTAATGAAAATAAATTCACATAGCAAAAACTAAATTCAAGTAGAATTATACTATGAAAATATTGCTACCGCAAATATTCTCAAGCAAATGATAAATAATTATGTTATGTAAAAGTCATTAATAAATAAAGCTAGAAAATAACTAATTAATTAGCAGCCCTCTTGAAATCATTTGGATCTGAGTTGAATATAGCAACCTCTTACAGTAACCGCTCTCTGCAAAATAGCAGGTAATGAGTTCCAAAGCAGTAGGATCTGAATGAAGAAAAGACTTCCTGAACCATGCAATTATGACGTGGAATCCGAAGATCACAACGACGCCGAGTTTGGAGAAACTGAAGCTCATCCATTAAGTAATCAGGGCGTTTAGTATGAATAAGCTTGAAGATGAATATAATTGCTTGCCGTCGTAGGTAAATGTTCAGTGGACAGCTCAGTATTCTGCAGATAAAATAAGAGATATGGTCAAATCTACGTAAATTGAAATTAAAGCGGATACAATCATTATAGCTAGCATTTATTCGACGAGACCAGTAGCTATCCAATTAAGGAAAAATCAAGTTTTTGTAAGAGAAGTAGGGCAGGATGAGGGTTTTCACTAATCTACATTTAATGTCCGTGCTTAATATTTTTGCAGAGATCCAGAGTCGTCGCAAATCTCCAAACACCTTACCCAGCACTTCGTTCTCCAAACGAGTTTCTAGACAATTCTCCAGGGAACTCTTTTATTCATCCAAGCGAGTATCCATAGATTTCTTCTGCTCATCTAACGGGATTCCAGAGAATTCTTTTGTTCCTCATTAGAATTCTTCTGTTCATCAAAACAGGCTTCCATAGATTTATTTTATCCTCGTGAGAATTCTTTTGTTCCAAAATGGGCTTCCACTTTGCTCATTAAAGAACTCAAAAGCTGTCTCTTCGAAAACAAATGTCTCAGAATTCTTTCCTTCCTCTCTCAAAGCTTGTCTAAGTCACTCGACTAGAACTTTCTTTGCACCTGTCGTTTGTAATAATCGGTTCCCTAACTCCACTTTCAAATCCTGTATTCGAAGCTCCTCCACTTTGCGCCCCATTACTTTAGTAATTCACTTAGAGTTGAATATAAATTATTTTCAAGAACTTTCAATATTTAACACAATTTCACAAAATTCAACACACTTTGAAATTTTAAGTCAATTGCCACCACTTTATTTCGCGAATTTATTTCACTTCTGACATCAGTTGTTGCGAGCGTGGCCTTTGGTCCGTTATTTAAAACACAATATTAAATATTTAATATACAAGTCCTTTATTTAATATAAAATTCACAATCATTCAATTAATCAACTCAACTTTAATTATCGCTAATACTGTACTTTCAGTTATCGCAATCCAATTACAACACTTTCGCCCGTTTGTTACTTTAGCTTGTTAACACTGCAACGTCTAAGACAAGACTCTTCCTCTGGCGGTGACATCTGTTATATTTATACCCTAGAAACTCTCCAGATTATTCTAGAGTGTTCTATTCCAGAACCCTCTTGACTTTTCTATTCATTCTATTCCTGAACCTTACCGAAGATTTCATCATCGACTCTCCGAACCTGAATTTGTTTACTCTCTATTCCCAGTAGATGTCACCAGTTGTCTCTTTCTATTGCACGTAACAATATTATGATTGGAAGCTATCTGCATTCTTTTAATGATATTTGTATTCGTAGCCCAAATAATTTCACAGATACTGTTACGAGTTTCTTTATAAATGGGGGATAAAAAGTCAACTCTTACTATGACCATTTTAGATTATGTACGGAAGGAAAGTACAACTGCATCATCTGAGATTCGAACCAGGTACTCTTGCTTTACTGGACGACTGTTTTAACCAACAATGAGTTAATGTTGCAGATGCAGTTTATCGATCGCGTTTTCGCTAGTGTATTAAGATTTATTGCTTTTAGCTGGCATTTTGCCCGTAATGATAAAATAATCACACGAAATTCTTCACCATATTTTTTTGAGTGAACAAAAATGTAGTTAAAAAAAAGTATGAAATAATTGTTCGTCTCAATCCTTGGAATTAATGCAAACCAGTTTTCAACTGAAAGAAATAAAATCTTCAGCAATAAAAAGCATTTGGGCTTTCTGTTTTTTTTTTTTTTTTATTCAAAGCATTATCTAGGAAGAGCTAACATCATTAATTGTGCTCCACAATGAGTACCCCCCATATACCGACTATGTTAAACTACTTAAGTTACTTTGATATTTATGTAAATCTGTCACAAATAAATCAATATCTTGCTTTTATGGACTATATAGAATCACGTTATTGCAGCTTTACAATTATACCCCCTTTTCTATAAATTGATTTGTTTTTGTTTTTCCTTCATTTTCAATATTGAATGTAAATTCTTCAATAAATTTTACTGTAAACCGATGAGCTCTTTAAATCCCAATAACGAGCACAGTGTGGTCATTATAAATTTCTTACAAACATGCATTGCAGAAGATAGTATAATCTGAAGAAATTATAGGTAGTCGAAGAATACAAGTGCACTTCATTGTACCATTAAGAGCAACACTTCGTTTACCCTAGTCAATATTTCACCCACAAACATGATGTGCGGAAGGTCAGTTTCCAAAGTATTATTGGAAAAAACTATGTATTTAGACTAATTACGATTTAACAATAGATTACGCTGAGACCAATCGTAGATTCGTACTAAGTCATCATTAATCCTTACAATGGAGTCTTCAATAAAACCGATATGTATTGTATTTTTGTAGGTCATCAGCATATAAATGCGCACTAGCTTCTTGAACGATGTCTGGTAAGTTATTGTTGAATAAGGAAAACAGCAATGGGCCTACGATTGATCCTTGGGGAACGCCACAGAAAAGCGACTGTAAATCATAGCAACGATCGTTGATTCGCACTTATTAATATCTATCACATAAAAAACTCTCCATCAATTGGGCAGCACTAGAAGAAACCCGGAAAAATAACTGAAGTTTATTGAGGAGCATCGAGTGATTTACATAGTCAAAAAATTTGCTAAAATCGAGTAAAACCAGTACTCCAATCTCGTCGTTATCTAGGTTTTTTCTCAAGTCAGTGGATACCTTTAGGACAGCCGATTCACAACTATATCCTGGCCTGAAACCTTATTGTCAACGTGAAACTATTCTATGATTTTCAACAAACAATTGGATCTGAGTGTACGTCACCATTTCCAAAGCCTTTGCAAGGAAACACAAACTGCTGATGGGACTAAAATCAGAAGGGTTGCAGCAGATTTTTTCTTAGGGACAGGTAGTGAAATCTCTAAAATCATGGGCAAGTGCGTTTGAAGATAAGAGATTAACATTAAAGTCACCCCCTACAAGGACGTTACTATAAATATGCGCCACCGAAGCAAGCGCATTTTCAAGTTCAGCAGCTTCGTATGAGAAAGAGTTTGAAGGAGAATAAACAGCTGATAAAACAAGCTTCTTTACTCCATTATCTGCATTAACAACAATGAACTCGATTGACTTTCTGCTGTAGGAGCCAATGACCTTCGTATTGGAGAAATCTCTAACGCATTGCCTCGCCCCGGCCAATATGCTCTTTCCTATGATTACGAAATAGATTACATCAGCAATTGTCATTTAATGAAGAGGGAATTTCCCCACATAACCAGGTCTCTCTAATTAAAATTGCATGTACATCTGTGCCACTAAAGCTATTCAAGAGATTTCTCAAATTGGGGACTTAAACTCAGGGTGGTACGTTGGATGTACACAGCCATACTTCGGCCCATCCTCTACTACTGCTCCATGGTCTGGTGGACGGCACTGACGTGGAAATATAACCTGGATGTGCTGTAAAAAAAAAATCCAGAGAGCCGCTTGTGTAGGAATAACTGGGTGTCTAGGCACCACGCCTACGGCGGGACTGGAGGTTATGCTTGACTTATTGCCGCTGGAACTTTATTCTACAGGTGTGGTGGCAATAAGCGCTATCCGGCTGAGGGCGGGGGCTGATGGATGGAGAGTGGTTTTGGGCACAGACTACCAAGTACTCATCTTGACTTTTGGTGGGGGTGTCAATACAATACTGCCCACCAGGAGTGATTGGGAGGATAAGGAGGTGGTCGTTACATCCGATATTTCTATTTCTACGGATGGATCCAAAACTACTGCGGGCACAGGGGCTGGAGTGTACTCTAGAGATCTTCAGTGGCACGTGTCTTATAGACTGCCTGACAAATGCAGTATTTTTTCAGGCAGAGCTTGCAGCGATTTACCAGGCGGAAATATTGGTATCCATATACATGCCCGCACGGCATATCTGCATGTATACTGATAGCCAGGCGGCCATTAAAGCGCTGGATGCTGGGCTGGTAAAATCAAAATTGGTGCAGCCATGCAAGACCTGTGTTGAGGAATGGACTATAAGGCACAAGGTGACCCTATGCTGGGTACCTAGCCATAAGGATATCTCAGGCAACGAGATGGCTGATGGGTTGGCTAAAAAGGGCTCCGAATTGGATAGCTCCGTAGCAGTAGCTTATGTGAGGATCCCAATCGAAGCTTCAAAAGAGGAAATCATCAGCGGCGCCTATCAAAAGACAAGCCTTCGGTGGACCAGCAGGGATACCTGCCATAAAGCGAAGCAATTGTGGCCTGCATATGGCAGGAAAAGGACAAGTGAACTGCTTAATGGCATCAGGACAAATACCAGGAAGCTAATGGGAGTCATAACGGGTCACTAGGCCATAGGGGTCCATGGGTATAGCGGCAAACAATTTCTGCAGGAGCTGTAAAGGCTCGGAGGAAATCGAATCCGTCCAACACGTGCTTTGCGAGTGCCCCGCTTTGATGAATAAAAGAGGTAGGCTATTGGGTAGCTACTTCTCTTCTAGTATGGAGGAGCTGCAAAGTGTAGAATTTAGATGTATTCTGAGTTTTCTGAGAGAAGCAGGATGGATCTAGGTTAAACGTCTCAGGTATATCTTGAGTTTCTCACGGCAAGCAGGATGGCTCTGAGGCTTATAAGGTTACTCCATGAAGTCTGGGGTAACAATGGACCCATTAGACGTCTAAATAATACAGGCTAGTCGTCTGGCGGCACCCCTCTTACTTAACCTAGCTTGCGACTTATATTGCCTCTGAAATGCGCACGGCACCATCATATAACTCTACACTATGCATAGCAATAATAGTGCATTGACCTTAGTAGCTATTAGTGGCTACTATAATTATGTGTATCTGTGTTTCCGTTTTTAATTTGCCTAGTCGTTCGTATCATGGCTAAAAATTACCTATGGTGGCACGAAATCAGGTACATATTGCAATATTGATTAATTTCCATATCATCGGTTTTATATACATCAATTCAGCTACAGCTCCTAAAGGCTATTTCAACAAATAAAAAAGCTAGAATTGGTCTTAGACCAATACTTATGATACCCTAGCTGAATGTCCATATATAATTTCGTATGGTCACCCATTTGTGCGAGTTTGATTTTTGAAGTGGTTTTTCGCATATATGTATTTCTAGAACGGTTCATCGGACAGAATAAGTGATTAAAAGCACTTTCATATGTTTTCGTATTCTGAAGAAGCCTTTAATACAATAAAAATGTCCAGGACTCATCGTTTTCACAGTATAAATATGTAAAAACCTTAAATTTGTATATGGCAACACCAAGAATGGGTTGCCCGATTTAGTCCATTTTTGACACTCTATTTACTTTTTCTATGAAAACAACGTGTACACAATTTCAGGTCTCTTCATCGATGCGTTCACAGGCAGTGTTCAAATATATAGTGAAAAACAAAATTGTTGTATGGAAACACTACGAAGGAGTTGCCCGATTTGTCCCATTTTCAAACTCGAGTTTGTATTTTTTTTTAAATCTGTGTGCAAAATTTCAGCTTATACGTCGACGCGTTGTCAAGCACTGTCCAAATATATAGTAAAAAATGAAATTTTGGTATGGTAACTGTAGCGGAAGCTACATAATAATTCTTATTTTTGTTGGTAAATAAAAATAGAATAAAATATAATTTGTGATTGTAAGAATAATATTTGCGCTGACTGTAAATAAAATAAAAAAATTCAAATTTGACGTTTAAAGTAAAACACTTTGAAGAAAAAAAAAACTTTGAACACAGATGGGTACACACTACTGTACACAATTTTAGAAAATACACATCAAGACTTTTTGGAATGTATTTGTTTTTAAAATCATAGAATTGCGTCAAGGATATTTTAGTTTTAAGTGAATCGCCAGAGGGCAAACTTATATAGTTTAATTTAAAACGCCAGAGGGCAAACAAAAAAAATAAATAGTTTTATTTAAAACGCCAGAGGGAAAACTTATTAAAATATTAATTTTATTGCCAAAAGGCATATTTGTAAATTTCTTAATTCAGACGCCAGAGGGCAAAACTGTTAAAGAATGTTTTAAAAGTTTAAGGTTACACTTTTAATAAAATATAAAAAGATTTTAAAACGATTTAAAAGAAAGAACTATAATTTAAAATAAAAAAAAAATGTTATCATAAAATAAAAATAAATTAATTTCAATTTTTATCCTACTATAAATTGAGGATAAATATATATATAGATATATATATTTATTTATTTATATTAATAAAGAACTGTTGAACTGCAGCATATACATTTTGTTGTCTCGATCAATCATTATCTATCATATCATAGATATTAACAACAACCAGTTCAATTTAGCAATTCCACCACTATACAACAGTTCAGTAACCCTACAAAGAATTACCCGATTTGCTCCATTTTCGAACTTAAATTTACTTTTTTTTTTTTTAATGCCCTTGTGCAAAATTTCAGCTCCCTAAGTGAACGCGTAGTCGAGTTATCGTCAAGACGAGCAGACAGATGAACAGATGGACGGACGAACAGACGGACATGCAAAATTTAAAATAGCTTTTAATATTATGCGTGGGTGTCCAAACCATTTTTCTCTACTAGTATTTGTATAAATCGGATCCAAATTATCAACGGCCACCTACATAATAACTCTAAAAATGTGAACGTCATATGAGAATACCCACATAAAAAGTAATTAACAATTATCACCTAAAACTTAATGCACATGTTTCAAAAATCATTTTAATTAAATTGAAGCTAAAACACTTGAGCTCCTTATTACCATAATTTATATTTTGCTACGGAAATTCGAAAATCAGCAGTATCAGAATATTCCCGCAAGTGCATTGGTTGCATAATAAAAACGAAAATTATGTTTCTTAAATATAAAACCAACCTTTTCTGCCATCTATCTCCTAAAATATCCTCTTAAATCAAAAATTGTAAACAAATCGGAAACCAGAATAAAATGTAAATGTGTAACATAAAAGCTCCAATAAATTTCCCAGCAAAATTTGCACATTTCCCAGAAATCTGTAATAAATCGCGATACAAAAATTTTATGTCGCTGCCGAAATATCGGTTTTTGTATAAATAGTAATGCTAGCGAAATGTGAAATGTTTTACGATATTTTGCCCTTTCTTATATCGCAGTGATTTCCTATTTTACCCTAATCCTATTATGTTTTAGTTTGTAGATATGTACAGACATTATGTACATACATACCTCCTCCTGTAAAAGTTGAACTCTTGTTGTGTACGTTCACATATCCGGCTTAAAAAAAAGGAAACGAGAAAAAAAAAACCGGGAACACCCCATCATACCCAGGAACCCGGAACCTATGAATGGCAATGAATGGTGGTAAAGCATGAGAAGGCCTGAAACTGAAAATATTGCATGCACTCTCAAACACACATTCTTCGGGCTCCCTCGAAGTGGAAAACATAAACAGAGACTTCAAGAAAAGCTTAACGTGTTTTGTGTCATATTTTCCAGATTAAGGTGTCACAGGTTTTCAACTGTGTGCCGCTTGAAAATTGCTATGTTGAGCTTTTCTTTCTTTTCTCAGAGTCTGTGTACTTTTCTCCCTTTAGCTTTACTAGATTTCATCTGTTCTACGTGTAGTAAACACATGTTATCGGTAAAAAAAATTGTGAATTATTATTCCATTTTCTATGCGAGCAGTATTTGTTGGAGTAAATCAGCAATTTCAACCAGGAAATGTAACAAAGTGTCAGTGTAGGTTTTCGGAACGTACCTATAATTTGTGTTGTTGTAAGCATTCCTTTTTGATATTAAATTGGCGATAAAAATATGTCGACATACTACAAAATATTCGAATTTTTTTTCTTATATAATTCTTTACTAAAATAATAGTGTGATACGTTTTATTAACTCAATAGATATTTGTGAATAAACTAATTAACTGCTCTGGCCGCGAGAGGTGAGGGACCAATTGAGAGATGTCTGGAATGAAAAGTGATCGGAGAGTTAATAATAATAATATATATTTATTTGGCAACTGTACAAAGATTTTAAAATCTTATTAATATACAGAGCACTAGTTTATAATTTACCGGTTGGTCAATAAGTGATAATAACTACTAACTTAACTAATCAGAAAAAAATAATATCTAATCTATATAAAAAAAAAAATGAATGATTAAAAAAAAAAAAAGTTAATAAAAATTCAACAAAAGAGAGAAATGCGAAAAAAAGACAAAAAATAAATTATATTTACATAATTGTTGTTAAAGTATAGAAAGAATTTACATTTAGGTAAAATTGGTTGATTTTAACAATTTAAGAAAAACCCTGCTGGATCCCACGCGCTGAAGTTCTGATGGTAATAAATTCCATTTGCGAGGAACTTGAACAAAATAAGAACACTCTCCAAGTTGTGATCTGCAGCGTGGCATACAAATATTTACACTTCTTTGTGATCGTAGAAACTGCAGCTTGTTGTAGAGGTACTCAGGACTTTTAAGATTTATTAACTTGTGCAAAAAATACAAGTTACGGTGAGAAAGGTAGATATCTAAGGGGAATCCGAGAATACTGTTACGATATGGGGAGATATGGGAGCTACGGGGCAGTTTATATACACCGTAAAAAATATCTATTAAAAATTCCGCTACTATAATAGGCAACAAATTGCCAACAATGGTAGCGGAAATTTACACAACTTTATGCGCACTGCATAACCTTATGTAAAGCAATTACTCATTGTATGTAATTTTACATTGTTTATGTATTTTTCAATTTCCGATGTAAAATACCATATGTAAAGTTACATCATGCTGTGGAACTAAGTTACATAAGTTTAATGTGATTTGACATTATTTATGATTTCTTTAATTCCGTATGTGAAGTACACAATATGTGAATTTACCAAAATTTATGTAATTTATTTCAATTGCCAATGTAATGTTTCGTCCGGAAATTAATAAATTACATACAGAAGCAAGTGAAAAAGCTAGAATTGGTCTAAGACCAATTCTTATGACCATGGCACTAATAAGTATAGATTAAAAATCAACACGTAAAAGAAGGAATACTAGTTTCGATCCTAACACTTACCTTAAAAACCTTTTAAAAATGAATAAATATTATAGGAATGCAGTATTTCCATGATTGAGTTTTTTTTAGCGAAATTCAATTATAAAAATACTGCGTACCTAAAAGTATTTTTTGATTTTTAAAAGGTTTTTAAGGTAACTGTTAGGATCGAAACTAGTAACATTTCTTTACATGTTTTATGATTATTAATCCATCACCAATTCAATTGCACTCCACAAAATTTAACTATATACTGACCGGCGACCATATTCTGATACAATTACCCGTATTATTTACAGTACGATACAAAAGTTTTGTATGATTAAATGTAAAATCACAGTACTGTATTTAATTTTACACAAATTGACAGTACGATACAAAATGTTTGTGTAATTAAGTGTAAAATCACATAAATTATCTAAAAAATTACTTACTTTACTTATTTTTGCAATTAAAAGTAGGAAGTTTGTAGATTACTTGAAAAATATTTAATTTCTTAACGATTATGTGTATATACATACATTTTAAGCGGTAGTGACTATTTTAACCATAGTAATTTTCCACAAAATTAGTTCATGATTTTTTACGGTGTACATACCTAATACAATCATTGAATGCAACCATGAGCCGTCTGTAGCAGACTGAATCAAGCTTCGGGAACAATATCGAGCCATAAAGGAAATGTGGAATAATCAGCGTACGCACTAGTTTTAGACGCATTTCGGTAGACAGAAGATATGCAGAGACCCATAACTGACGAAGGGAGCCATAAACTTTTCCAATAATATTACTAACATACTTGCAGCAACTTAAGCTAGAATTTAATATTATTCCTAAATTCCTAATAGAGTCACGATATGGTAGAGTTGTAATATTGAATAAAACAGAAGGTAGTATTGAAGCATCAATGTTGCTTTTATATATCGGAATGGAATTAGATTGGCTTGGATTCTATACCAACTTGTTATCAAGAGACCATTCGTAGATTCGTTGTAAGTCATCATTTAGCCGGGAAATGCAATCATCTTGTAGTCCAATTGGGCGGCTCAGATATAATTGGACATCATCAGCATATAGATGAATGGTGGAGTCCTTAATCACATTGGGAAGATCATTTATGAATAGGCTAAAAAGAAATGGCCCAAGGATAGAGCCCTGAGGTACGCCACAACAGATAAGACGAAAAGCGGACAGTGAGTTACCTACTTTCACAGCTTGATGTATTTATTAATTTGTGAAAATCCTGCATTGTGTCTTTGTCTTTTTCAGTTTTTGTTTCACAAGTGCCCAGTAACATTCTAAAGGTCGAAGCTTTGGCCAAAATCGGAGAATTTGCTTCCTTAGGCACAACATTGATGATGTTTTAGCGGTAAAATTCCATTGCTATCTTACTATAATGGAATATTGCCAAATCAAGCCAAAACATAACAGAATTCCTGTGGGACCTGATGAATGAAAGAAAACTTTTCTGAAAACATTTCTTCAAATAAATTTGAACGCTGACGCAGGAACAAATCGCTTGCCAGATAATGTTTTTTTGTGAGAATTTTAAGTTCCTCGCACTCTGAACTTTTGGACTACTCCTACCCGGACGTGTTGCAATATATAGTAAAACGCCTGATCTGATATTTGGCTGAAGCCTACTTTCCAATAACTTTCGTCATCGATAACACAGCAGGAGAACTTAGTTAAAAAATTTGTGTACAGACTTCGTATCATCGCGGTCACAGGACCCTTGGACACCTTGGATCTTTCCAGCTAGGATTTTAACTTTCGCTGAGGCATCCCTGATCGAGAGTTTTGGAAGTTTTGGAGTTAGGAATTTTAAGACGTTTTCCTATGTAACTTTGTTTGATTAAAATCTGGAAACTCGTTGTATTTGGATGCCATCAGTTTTCTCTGATTTTCACTTTTGTATACCGTTTGTGTTATTACAATGCCAAATGACTGACTGAGAAATATATATGTAAAGTAACAAGTGTGAGGAAGAAAATGAAACAAGACTGAATCCAAATGATCCGTGTTTTTATAATTTGGCAAACTGAAATATATGACCACTTTTTATTCCGGACACCGCTTATTGGACAAATCCTTCCAAATATCTTTTGCCAGAGATCTTATCTCAAAGCTTTCCAAAGTAAATGTCTGAGATAAGTGGAATAACTTTTTTAAATGTCAAGAACTTTTCTGGACTAAACTTCGGATATAGAAATGGTGAGATTTGATTTCAAAGTCTGGGATAATCTATAAGTTGCCAAATTCTGTTTTTCACCACATCTTACGTAAACTCTGGTCGCTTTTATTGATGGGACTTCCCCGACAAATTATACTAGCAAATCTAAGAGTAAGGAGTAACAAAATCGGCAAAAAATTAGCAAAGTG
This sequence comes from Dioctria rufipes, assembly GCA_963924295.1. Taxonomy (NCBI): domain Eukaryota; kingdom Metazoa; phylum Arthropoda; class Insecta; order Diptera; family Asilidae; genus Dioctria; species Dioctria rufipes. Next base: position 74,397,726 of record OZ002743.1, on the reverse strand, counting down.
ATTGCATAGTACAAATAAAGCAAAATGAGTATAATTCTAGAAAGTAACAAGGTAGAATTCGTCTAAGCCTATGTCTTAAGATAACCTAGATAAGAGGTCCACTTTTGAATCTTTGTTGGTAGAAAACATTATTTTTACCGCCCATCGACTCCACAGTAACTTAAATATGTAGTTAAATTTATCTTTTTATTTATATTTTACGTATGTTTATAATACTTACACAAAAATTTTATATTTAAATTTATGGATGAAAAATTTGAGAAAATATAAGACATTTCGAAAGTAACATCGTTGAATGCCTAGTTGCTATATTACTAATTGTTATTACTCAGTTCTAGATGGGAATGCGCATATTACATACTACTTTAGGCTCGACACCTGCAGATATGATAAAAAGCGATGCATTATAATACTCTGAACATATTTTATTAACATTTCTTATTTCAATTAAGCGGAGGAAAGCTTTGGCGATCGAATTAATCTTGAGCGACTTTCTTGGGTGTAACAGTGTACTTTTCTACTTCTCTTGATTGAGCGGAATTGTTGAGTCGTGGAAAATTACTTCCTATGAGAAAAATGTTTGCAATAGATAGAACAGATAAGACGAGGAAGAAATTAAAATATATACGAAATGTAGTAACTGGGGTATATGTGACCCAAGTACATGATAATAGGTTTTCTGGTAGCAAAAACGTCCCGAGGAACTTAACTGAGTCGGAAAAAGCACCACCCAAGACGAGACCTTTCATTTGATATGCGTCATATATTGGTACCACCCCCCCCCCCCTCCCAGTACTCCTACTACACCCACCCTAGAAATATGCAGAGAAAAATTGTCTTCTGCAAATTGTAACTGGTAATGAATGAGCTGAGGCGAACAGTGAACTGTTTTCCGATCGGACATAACCCTACCTAGTTAGAGCTGATCTAAGGTGTGAAAAATCTAGTACTTCTGTTCAAATAAAAAAGAGGGAAATACTATAAATAGAGTATAGAGGTGGCTTTTTTGAGCCTCCGAGTATAGGAGTGTGGGTACTCAAACTCGTTCTTAGGACCTAAGGAAATCGATTCTGTACTAGATATTCCAGAATGTACTAGATCAAACTTTAATCACCCAAGCTCTCGCACGCATAATTGAAATAAAAGTTGTAGGTGTGTAATATTAATCACGGTGCTTTTAAAATTTACCACGATTTTTATCGATCTACCAGACTTTTTAGTTTTAATCTACCATTCTTTATATTTTCGACATGACAACGTTGATGCATATTTATATGCGCCTCGCTCTTTTCATGTAGATTTTTGAGGGAGCAAATCAGTGTTGCACTTTTTCCGAAAATTAAGCACTGAAGGCCATCGAGTGTATTTCGTTGCAGCTCTGTATAAAAATTCTCCCATGAAATATTTTCAGTGCTGACTGACGTAGCTTCAGCATGGGAAAAAATCCCTACCGTCTACCATGAAAGCCTAATCGTTCACTAGTTCAAGGTTGGCACCAGGTTGCCTATCCCTGCCCTAGATGAATGGCCCTATGTAATTTCTTATGAGAGTGATCATTCAAAAGCTTGTGAAAGTAGTTTTCCGTATGCATTTCTAGAACGGTTTGTCGGACCGTAAAAATGGTTATAACCAATTTTATGGAATTTTATATTCTGAAGATCTTTTCAGTATAATGAAAAAATCTAGCACTTAGAGTTTTCACAGCATACGGTGAAAATCTGAAGTTATTTATTGTATCGTCAAGAACAATGAAATACTATACAATATTTCAGTTCTCAATGTCGACGCGCTCTCAGGCAGTTTCCAAATCGAGAAACGGAGCTTTTGTATGGTACCTCTACGAAGGAGTTACCCGATTTATGCCGAACTTAAATCTATAAGGGTTTTAATAAGGCCTTGAGTAATATTTCAGCCTTCTAAGTAAACGCGTTCTTGAATTATCGAGAAGGTGGATAGATGGACAATCCGGCTACATTTCGAGGCAACTGTGGTTTGTTCAGGGGAAAATAACTTTCATCATCTTTGTTCAGCGAACCTGAAAGAAAAGGGAGACAATCAGTAAAGATTTACAAACAATTATATATAAAATGTTACCTACACCTGGAGTCTGCACAGGTGAAAGATTCCAACGACGATCTGTAATGAAAATAGAAGAAATACATTAATACTGAACTTGATTTGGATATTTTCAATATTAATCTACAAAGGTCATAGATACAGCAGTCAAGTCATGACTGTATGTACATATGCCCCATATAAACAAACAATGCCATGGAAGATGAAAGATATGGAAAACATGAATAATTTCATGTTCCTCATAAAATTCATAACATAAAACACTGAGGTACACTATAAGGTACATAAATAACACAATTGTGGACAAGTTTTGTGGAAAAATAAGGTGAAAATGCCATACAAATACTCACCTGACATTTGTCCACAAAATTCTTACAATTGATAAATTAACCACTAAATTTATAAGATAAACGTGTAAATATGCGTACCTGATATTAAGAAGCATATCCAAAGCGATGAAAACACTGCAAACCACTTCTTAAACACTAAAAAACACTTTAAAAACACAACATGACACTCGCACGCGAACTTGTCAAAACAACGAAAACTTCATGCTCCGCGACGTTTGACATATCAAAATCACGTAAAATCGAACCGTGATTTCAATGGTCGCGTTCGTTTCGCGATATTTTCCACGGGAAACGCGATATTCGCGATTTTTTATGTCGTTTTCGTTTGAACATCAAGGTTCGCTCTGGAGGTAACCCCTTTCAATCGAACGGTTTCAGACTGCACCTGAAAAAGTTCGCTTGTGTATGTATACTAACTTCAAAGTAGCTATGAAATTTTTGCGAAAACTGGTTGGTAATTTGTTTGCGGAAAAATTTTGAGGATAATATATACATTCTGGAGGTCTTAATAATAATTCTTGACTTTAAAATTAATTAAATAATATCAAATCACAACTAGACTTTGTTTGTGTGAGTGAACCCATAGTCTACCCGAGTAAATTTTCAGAGTGAAACTGATGCCACTAGAGGCAACCCATGACGTCATTTTTGCTTCAAACGAACGCTTTGACAGCACTTAGATTGCCTGCACAGTGAAACTGATGTTCAAACGAAAACGACATTAGTTATACATTTCCCACAATGAGTGCGAAAGAGACTCACAGTGGGAAGAAGATAACAAATTATTACAAATGATAGGAAAATCTACTACATCGAAATGAAACGTAACGAATCGAGATTTTATAGGAAATGTTCCAAAAATTACAAAAATTGATTAAAATCATCAAATTGACAATCAATTTTTACGACAAAGGTATCAAAATTTAGATCGTTAAATTTGCTATCGACTGACAACAAGAAAAATTCAACTTTTTGGCATTTTCAGTGAAATTTTCAAAGATTTCACTTTATAGATAGCGAAAATGGAACAAATTTTTCTATAAAAAGGAGGCCATTTGTTCATTCCTTCTTCTATTTTCAACAAATTGTCAAGGAGTATACAAATGCTAGTAAGTCATAGTATCCTCAAATTTGCAATTTATCATCAGTGCCTAATAATATATTTTGGACTTGTAGTTTTTCTTCGGTTTTTCTTTTTTATCTTTTATTAGTAAGTTCACTTAGAGTTTTTTTTTTGGTTTTCATCATTTATTTTCTATTTCATTTAAAGTCAGTTTTTGTTTTTCGGTCTTCAAATTTAAAGTAGTTCTGTCATTTTTAGTTCATTTTCCTTTTTTTTTTGAAAGAATTTGTTTCCAGTGTAATTTGGGAGTTAGTCAATCTTGACGTGGTTTTCTTTGACATTTTACAGTAAATTCAAGGTATTTATTTCAGACAAATCTTTGGTTAGGTGTATTAAGGTGTAAGATTGCATGCCAATTGTGTATTGGATATATTACACAAAATAACATCACCAAATACTAAAAATTTATTGAATATAATTTTCTTCAGATTTCAGTTGTTTGTTCATAATTTTTCGTCAATTAATCAATTCATCAAGGTATAAAACTGTGCCCACACGGGTCACCTTTACACCACATGAGAATTGATTGACGATTTACATTTAACAATATTTTTTTATTTTCAGCATTAAATAGATTATAAAACATAGAAAGGAATTTCAAATAGTTTAATATACCTAAGTCTAGTTAAGAAATTTGAGCAGAATTAAAAAAAAATGTATAATAGTTAAATTAAATTGCAATTAGGTTAGTTTTTTTTTTATATGAAGTTATTTTTTACTAGTCTAATTGTAACAATAGAAAGAATTTTTTTGCTAAATAAATCTAAAAAAATGATTGTGCTCGACCATCGTTTTCATTTTAGGGTTCTACGTTGATCGACACTAGACAGTAGGCATTGATATCGTGAGAGCTTATTGGAAGTTACACACATCGCCCAGACGTGGCAGCTTTTAGGTGCATTATTTCAATCTGGTTGTTATAGACCACACGCATCACCCAGACGTGGCAGCTTTTAGGTGGATCATTTCAATTTCGTTGTTAAAGACCACACGTATCGCCCAGACGTGGCGGCAGTTTTTAGGTGGATTATTTAAATCTCGTTGTTATAGTCCACACGCTGCAGATTTAGTGTGTTTGAGTTACTATTTCACAAGAGACATTTACACTAGCAGTAACTTATAGGAAGTTGCACTAGTGCGGAAACGTTAGAAAGTCAACTCATCGTTTCATTACAGGTGACAAATCTGAGTAGTCATCAACAAAGCTCTAATTTATGAACGTACACAATTACGATTCTATAAGAGGAACAACGAAATTGGGTAAACTTCAGGAAATTGAGCATTTCAGATATTCTTGTTTTCAGGACGTCAGCTGTCAGTCAATTATTCAGCGAAGCACAACAAATCACAATTTATCAATCTCAAACAAAAGGTTTTTTTAGAAAAATGGCGATGAATTTACTTGCAGTACTATTTTAATTTATTTTTATTTCCACGTCTGTGTATTGTGGCGAATTTTTAGTTGATTCGAATTCATAACTAATGCTTTTTGACCCGAACCACGTTTCCTTTTTAATCGCTTCCGTTTTAAAATATTTAATTTATTCACTTTCACCTTTAACCACAAACTAATCAATTCTAAGATTTTTTTCACACTTATTCTTTTGAAATAAAAAAAAATTGCACAACCCGCCTATGCAACAATTCTTTTTTTTTGACGTCATTTTAAAAGAAACTAAACAATGAAGACAGAAATTTTTCGAAATTATCTTAATAATTGTATTTACACAGGTAGCAAGTGTATGGTTGCCTTCATGATTTTCCTTGTTCGGTTTCCTTTGTATTGCAGGACGAATTCAATGCAAATTTTTAGTTATCACCCGTTAGATATAGCTTTTGCAAACACTTTTTATAGAAAATGAAAAGTCTTACAACAAATTTTCAGAGTGTCTGTACTATAGTCATACTCGTCGAGCTTATTGATGCATTTCTAACGTATTTTTCATTTTTTCCCTAAAAAATAAAAAAAAAAATCCTTAAAACTGCATATTTTGATAGTATTTAGGCCGCATCAATATCGTTTGACGATACCTTGATGCAATTCTTCCCCAATGTTCTTAAAAGACAAAAAAAGGAACACAAAGTTTCGATTTCAGAATAAAAGTATTGAACAGAATACTCATCTAAAAATATTTCTCGTCCATATAGGATGATATTTCATTGGAAGTTCTTCCCAATTTCCTCAAAACATCATAAGCTGAATTCCAAAATAATTAATAATAAACAAATAAAACACTAAATTAACAAATTTACCCAAAGGCCACTTATCTCCGTATATTGACATTTTTCAATGTCAATGCTTTCGCTGCAGTCCAAATTCAATCAAACCATGAAGCCAAGCCTTGCCAAGACAGCATATCATGCAGGAGAGACGTAACGGCTCACAGCGCCTATAAAAACACGACGATCTGCAGCAGAATCACCTCATTCTTGTTTCAGAATTTACCCTGAACACATCCACCACCAGAATTTAATCTATTTCCTATCTTTTGAAAAAATCTAAATTTTGCTTCTATTATATAGATATTTAATTCTGTGAAACCTTTATCCTACATCTAAACAGGAATTTACACCTGCTGCAGAAATTTACTTCTCCTTCACCTAAGCAGGCATTTACTCCTGCTGCAGAAATTTACTTCTCCTTCACCTCTATCCTTCACCTAAGGAGGAATTTACTCCTGGGGCAGAAATTTACTTCTGCTTTATTTTCATCCACATCTGAACAGAAATCTAATTTTGCTACTGCTACCATGTGCACACGGACAGCACAGACAAACTGTTATTTTGTTGCGCCTACACGGCGCAGTATACTTCAATTCTGTGTTCCACTCATATATATCACAAAATTTCATTCTGTCTATTACAGAAGGCCGATTCTGGCTTGTTCTAACTTGACCTTCTTCTTCTTCCTTTCAGAACCAAGGAACGAATTGATGTTAGCTTTGGAGAAAACTTGAAGTGGAAGTCAAGTGGGCTATTGAATTTGTTAAATTATTTTACCTAGTTTTGGGATATTTTAGATTTTAGTTTTAAGGAATTGAATTCGTGATATTAGGTTTAAGCAATACATATTGAATAAAATTTTTAAAAGTTGAATTATCCTCCCCCACAGGCACCCTTATTCGCTTGAGCTCAAATTTCACAGACAGCGTTAAGTCCCTTCTAAAACAATGTGTTCAAAATTTAAAATCTCTAGCTTCACATATTCACAAGCACTGTCCAAATTTATAGTAAATATCACAATTTGTGTAGGGGTTTCCCAATTTCAACCATCTACGAATTTGACCCTACTTTTTCATAAAATTATTGTCTACAAAATTTCAACTTGATAGGTAAACTCGTCTTCAATTTATCGTACGGGCAGACTGCCAGACAGACAGATAGCCATGCAGAAATCAAAATGACTGATTCTATGCATGTGTACCGAATTTATTTATTTTATGTACCAGAATACGTTCTGTGCGTATTTAAGGAACAAACTTGGTGAATACCTTACGATTTCATCTTGTATAAGGGTGGCTTAAAAAGTAGCACCCAAATATATTGCAGGCAGCAATCTTTAACGTGACTTCCTTTCATACAATCAACAATTTCCCGTATTAATTGTTAAGCTAGTGTGTGACTCTTAAACTATAGATGGCAGCATTTTTTTTTTGTTTTAAACATCATACTTAAAATAGAAAAACTGTTCCACATTAACGAAGAGTACTCACTCTAAATTTTATGAAAAAGAATGGAAATAAACGATCAAGGATTCTGCTTTGGATTTTACTGTAAACGTTTTCATAATTAAACCAGTTTAGCTGAAATTCAAGGTACTCATTAAGATATATCAGGCAGGTTTCTCCTTCAACTGTGTGTTTTTTTTTTAAATATGCCAGGCACGTAAAAAATGTCTGTGAATTTAATTTCATTAGGTCAAAGCTCGTGGGGTCACGTAGTGACAAGGTATTCCTAAATAAGATGAATAGGATCCGCTGAAATTCTATGCAGGCGTGTAACTAATGGCTTTTTCTGATTGAAAGAGGTGCTACCTACCTACCCGCCTAGGTACCAATTAATTTTACGAGATGTTCCCTGTAAGTTGTTAAAAAGAAAATCAATTTATGATTTCGGTGTTAATATGGTGTTAAATTACCCGAGAGCATTCAATCGATGGACCTTATTATAATTCGATTTATATCGACAGATTGTTTCAGGAGAATTATTTATTATATTTGTTTTTCTTCAATAAATTCTTATACAAACTAAAATTGCTTTATTTTTCTGGATGTTGTTTTTGCAAAGGCTGCGTGAAATTATGTCTAATACAGTTGGTATGAAAATTGTAAAGCTATATCATAACATTAGGTATTAGGCAAGATTGGCATAATTCGACAGTAATTTTTGGTTTTAATTTACTTAAGACAAAATAACCCATTTTGGAAAAATTTCCCAGTAAAACTCATAATTTATTGGGGTGTTCAAGATTTCTGCTATAACTGCTTGGTTCCGTAATGCTTTTGCCTTTGCGTATTCAAACTAATTAAAGAACTGCTCTTCCTTGCTTGCTCTTTGTCATTTTTTTCTCCAAAATTTCAAAATAGTGTAGGATAAGGTAACTGATACTCAAGTTGGACTTCTCCAAATGTTAAGTTGGTCACTCCTAATGGACCTGTCCGTAAAATGATTCTAGAAGCAACTGTAAATCGTATAACATAAAATAATTTCTTCTAAATATATAACGATTTTACTACAAGCGATTCATTCTATGCGTAGATGTTAGAGATGGTATATGTGTACTTTCATTTTGAGATGAACAAAATACCATACCAAAAATTAGGGAACATAATATTAGGACTTTTCATAATATCGACCACTTGTAGCTAATTATAAACCATAAGTCGGCATATGTTCATTTAAAGATATATTAAGGTTTTATAATACCTTTAAGTCAGTCACAAATGTAATCTTTGTAATTCATATAATCTTTGTAATTCATATGCAAACACAAATAATTTACTATTTCCTTCAAGCGACATGATTGGCGAATGAAAGAGTCGCAAAGGATGATCTTGCTATATGTCAGATCAAAATAAGGAAAAGGAAAGTTAATGCTAAAACTTATCACGATCTACTTTACAAGATCAGCTTTCGATATCTTAACATGAATTATCGTTATTTTTTTTCTTTTTGTCTTAAAATTATGAACCTTAATTTTTTAATTTTTAATCTTATAGATTTGTATAACCCTAAAATGCTGAAAACTTATTATATTTTGCACTGTTGGGCTAGGCTGGGATTGCTGCTGTTCGAAAAGAATGACCTAGCGATTTTCCCCATTTCACATACATGTCCTTAATGGAACTGTGCAGTGAATTCTTATGTTCTAATAAATATATTATGTGATCGGGTAAATGGATTTCACATAAGCCATATAAATGCACGTAGTCTCTTCCACAAAATTGATGAGTTTCGTTATATGTTACAGGCAAGTAAGCTTCATGCTCTTTGTATTTCAGCAAACCCAGCTATCTGAACACATCCCCGATTCATTGGTGAAAATTCAAGGGTATAATTTGTTTCGTCATGACAGAATGGAAAGACGTGGGGGTGGTACATGCATTTTCATTTGAGAAGAGTTAAAGGCTCGAACAGTAGTCGTATCATCATTGGGTGATGTTGAGTTTATTGAAATAAATTTCGGTCTGGAGAAAGTACTTGTAGCATCTGTTTAAAAACCTCCAGTTGGCTCTTCAACGACTGAACACCTGCATGTGCATTATCTAGAGAGAAAAATTTCCTTTTGAGGTTTCTGGTTCATCGCCAAAACCATCCACAACAACTTCACCAGTTTCTCTATATCTGCACTACTAAACAATGGTGATGTGGTTGTTGATTCTATGGTCCTGACTTTTATTTTGGCTACTCGCTTCTCGTTTTCCACCCAATTCACAAACACTTGTTTTACATTCCCCGTACGGATGTGTACAAGAACCGATACATAGCCAAGCGGGGGATGTATTCAAAGTCTTTAATGAGGTTAACGTCTCCAAAGCCACAGGTCTTGATGGTTTCTCGCAACTATTAATTAAAAGCTGTGCCTCATCCTTGGCTAAACATCTGCGCAATTTGTCTTATTCGACAGGAAAATTTCCATCTGCTTGGAAACTTGCCCACGTTGAGCCAATTCCCAAGAAAAGTGAGATTAGCCATCTTTCACATTATCGACCAATTGTAATCACTGATCACTGATTCTATCCAGGGTTCTTGAATCTGTCATTAACTCGAAAATTTTGAAGTATATAAAAACTAGTATACTCATCACCGATCGTCATTATGGCTTCCAGATTGGTCGCTCTTCTAGAAACTTGCTACTTTTCTTACAAAAGATGGAACCGTAGTCTCCACAGCCTTGGTGAGTGCAAAACGTACTTTAGATATTTCAAAGGCCTTTGATAGAGTCTTGCATCTTGCCCTTTTAGCTAAAATTGAAACACATGGTACTTTTCCTCCTCGTCTATTAGAGATTGAAGTCATCTAATTCGTGTTATATCTCAGTCTCACTCTATAAACTCCGGTGTGTCTCAGGGCTCTATTAACTCTCCGTCTCTCTCCCTAATTTTCCTTTATGATTTAGTTTACCTTACTTTCAATCCCATCCATAGTTTTGTCCGCTGACAGTACCATTGATTTCGCATACTCCTTTGGCACTCTTGTGGACGCCAAAGGAAATGCCATATCTGTCAACCGAGATTGCATGAACGATCATTGAATAATGACGTTTCCAATACATTCGATTGAGATAAAGTGTATCTCATCGAATTCAATGCATCTAAGCCCCAAAGCTGTCTCATCTCTTTAAAACAAGATCATAATTTTTTCACTCGCGTTGGAGCACTGAATTACGATACACCGTCATTATGCATTCTTGGTAATAATATTTCCAGCCAGTCAAGCTGGATAGATCACATGTTTCTCTGTTGCCAAAGAAGCATTGAAATGTCTTGGACTTCAGAAAATGAATCTAGCGCTCCTCTACAAATCCTATATCAGACCTCGAATGGAATTCAACTCTCTTATCTGGGAAGGGGCTTGTCACACAGCCTTAGCTTCATTGGATATTGTCTAAAAGAGAGCCTTCAAGATGATTGGCGATTTCACAATTACTTGTCATATTGACTCACTCGAGCATAGCCGCATTGTTGGATGCCTTTCGCTCCTTAATCGCTACATGCATCGCCAATGTTACGATGGAATATCTAGTTTGATCCCGTGTAGATTAATTCCTGCACGCAATACTCGCGCTGCATGCCACGCACATCCTCTCACTCGGACACGTTCATCATGTCCCATAACCTTTCCCTGGGGTATCCCCTTAGCTTGGCGTATTAATAATAATAAAAGAAATTATAATTCATTCGAAAAGGTTGTTAAGAAAAGTTAATGTCTTAAAAAGGAATACATAAAAGAAAAAAAACGGTGAGTCATCTACACACTGAGTGTAATGGAGTACTCTTAGTGTTTAGTGTAGTGTAGCACATTTTAACGATAAAAATTCATTGTGTGGTTGCCAGAGTGTAGTTGTAGTGCTGAAATGTATCGTTTCGTGGGTTAAGGCAATAGGATTGGCTCTCGTCCTTCCCTACTGTCTTTAAGGATGACTCTCCTCTCTATACTATGATGATGTCATATAAACCACGGATGGTTCTCCTCCCCATGTTTATGGAAATGGTGCTACTCTCCACCTCTTTGGTGGTTTCATGGTTTTAGTTATGCAATCGTTTGTGGCTCTGCCTTTCTCGTACTAATCATGAAGCGAGCCGTAAATAAGTGGTAGAACTGGCAGCTAAATTGTACACAACAAAGTAATAAAATAATAGGCACACACCTATTGTTTTAATATTTTCAGGTACGGGATAGTCCATAAGGCGTGAATCTCATTACAAAAATTGGAGAAATTTTTTTTGTTTTTTTTTTTTTAATTGTCTGGAATGATATGTGGTTCCAACAGGACGTTGCGACTTGCAGCATTGCACGCAAAACAATGATATGTATCGTTTTTCGAAAAGTAAGGTCGTCTACATGAACCACCTGATTTAAAAATTTAAGAAAGAAATCAAACGCTGCATTCATGAAATTCAGCCGGCTTTACTACAAATCATTTTCAAAATTTCGCCTAAAAGATTATGTACCTACTAACAGAGCCAAGCTGGCTATTTGGTTGACTTTCTCTCACAATTTCCAAGAATGTCATTTATGTGGTGTTGTACATTTTTTAAACACTCCTTTCTTTGAGAAAATATTTCGCTTTTATACTTAGCTCCAATTTTTCACTGGATCTCCTCCCTTAAATCATCTCCGCCGATTACGATTTCATATGCACTCCTAACCACATATGCTGAAATATGCAAAATAATCTTTTTTATTGTAAAATCTTTTGTCCAGGCCTCGATAAAAATTGAACTCAGACTCACACAAAACAAAAATAAAAAAATATACCACTTCAGCACTAACACCCAAAAATCACCACAAAAAATATACTTAAAAAATCGTCCAATAAAAAAAATGACATACTTTTGATGACAAGCATTACATTTTACACGCCATCAGAGATATCTTTAAAAGAGCAAAACCAGGTTCCAATTTTCCAAAGTTTTCTTTTAACTTTACTCTGTGGCACTTTCAGTTTCCTTTTACTAAGCTTGTCATTCCCATAAATTTAGCATATTTTCTCCCTTATTTCCAAAGAAACGGATCCAAGTTGCCCAACAATCACGATCAACGTTTGAAAACTCATTTTGACGCTACTTTCCCCTTTTGAAATATGCAAAATCTGCTATCAAACTTTAGTTAAAGGTCCGACAATAAATTTAACATTTGTGCGCGCCCTGCCTTTTTGCAATTTTATTTATGGCCCATATGTTTCTGGCTTGGATAGATGGAGAATGTTTATTCACCTTGTGCACATTTTTTGCGATTTATTTTATTTTTTATCCTTTCCCGCAGTTGGGATGTCGGGGGTGTTTTCGGGACTCCTGAATTCCTACAGGCTGATATATGTACATATATACGTACACACATTCATACGACGGGTAGTGTAGTTGCACGTGTATAGGTAAGGTCACGTAAAACATAAAATGGGCTGAGTCTGAAGAGTATACTAATCCCGAAAAGTGGCAATTCTTTTCAACGTTTGCGTGTACGACTATTCCGTTCATGAAAAGGGTGAAGTTAATACGTGTCGGGCTAGCTCGGGTGTCAGGGGGGAATACATGCTATGATGGATGATGTCGTTCTCTGTTTAATAAAATATTAAAGTTCTCCAAATTGGTAAATTTGATCGCCTTGTGCAGGCGGAGGCATCCCTGTATAATATACCTTTCTACCAACCGAATAGCGATGCTGCTACATAACTCATCTTTCTGTCACCTGCTGTTCCCCGATGAAAGCCAAGTGTAATTTCGTTGAAAGCTGAAACTAATATCCAAAATGGATTATTCTTGGAAAATACTCATTTATGACGATAAGTCGAGTGCTGATGCGAAGATGACTTCGAATGGTCCAAGACAATTTAAAATATTATTCTGAATATGAATTGCGACTTGCATCTGTTTTGCATTAGTAATGTCGAACTAGAGATGTTTCTTAATGAAATTGCATATTTGTCTGTTTTTTTTTTTTTTCTTTAATCTATACCTGTCAAAGTTTGGATAAGGATCTTGCAATTTGGATCTGTTTTATTTTATTGATACCATGAAATTTATTACCATTTGAAGATGAAATTCAAAGAATTTTAAATTATGAAAATTGTGTTTTTTGTTAATTTGCATCGCATTCAATTTAGTTTTATTTAATTTTTTTCAATTTGACAATTTTTACTCCAATGAAAAACATTGTCGTTAGTAGAACGGCAGGACTCATACAGGAAAAGTAATAACTTTGGGTTTATAACTTTTTTTTGTCTTTGCTACTAGGGAAGATAAAATAAGTTGATTTGAAAGCGTTGAGTACCATGCGATTTTCTTTTAGCTGATGGAAACATACAACTTACACTGACAAAGGAAATCACGCACTAAGGTTTGAATTATAATAGAAAAATTGTTAGACCAAAAATTTTAAATCTGGGAAAACTCCATCGTGGAGTTGCGTGGGTAATCCATTACGAAATCAGTGAATGCAATATCATGTCCTTACATTTTCAATAGCTTTTGGTTGGATACAGATATTATTTACTCACAGTCAATTAGCGGTCCGTAATTTCAGTTTGAGTGGTCTTTCAAATTAATTAAATTAAAAGACAAAGAATTTGAATTGAAACTGAAAAAGTTTTTATTTATTTTTGAAATACGATGTTTGCCATTTATACTCTAAAAATGATATCTCCCATGTGACCACCTGTTGCGTTTCTACAGTACCTGATTCTTTTATCAAAATTTTCAATCACATTCTGGCATAGTTGCGGCTGTATCTCATCAATAATTCGAATAATTTCTGCTTTCAATACTTCAAAGTTTCGAGAATTATCCTTGTGGACCTGTACTTCCACATGGCCCCAGAGAAAGAAGTCTAACTGTGTCAAATCACAGGATCTTGAAGGCCAATTCACGTTACCGAATCTGGAAATAAGACGGTCTGAAAACTTTGTATGCAGTAATTGCAAAATTTCTCTGGCTCTATGACAAGTAGCCCCATCTTGTTGAAACCACATGTCTTCAGTATCAATATTTTCCAGTTTTGGCCATAAAAAAGTTGTGATCATGTCGCGATATCTGGAATCGTTAACGGTTATGGCTCTTCTAGCATTATTTTCGAAAAAGTACGGATTAATCATAATACCAGACCACAATGCACACCAAACAGTGACTCTTTGTGGATGTGTTTGCCTCTCTTGGATCACGCGAGGGTTTTCCTCTCCCCAAATATGGCAGTTTTGTTTATTAACGTAGCCACCGATCTCGAAATAAGCTTCGTCCGAAAAGATGATTATCTTTAATCGTCGTCAGTATCCAATTTGCAAAGTTCCGACGCATGCAATGATCTTGCGGCAGCAATTCTTGTGTCAATTGAACTTTGTAGGCCTTCAACGCTAAATCTTTGTGCATGTGTATGGCATACAGTTGACTCAGAAAATCCCAATTATTGTGAACGTCGGGAAATTGACGTGTTGCGGTCAGCTGCAACACTCTCACTCACAGCACCAATATTTTCTTCTAAACAACCGCCGCGAGCGTGCTAACGTCTTTCTCGATCTTGTACTGCACCACTTTCCTGAAATTTACGCACAATATTACCAATTTGTTGCTCAGTTGGACGATTGTGTCGATCATAAACATCGCGTAATTTGAGAAATACATTTCTCACAGAACGACCATTTTCATAAAATAATTCAATAAGCTCAATACGTTGTTGTAATGTATACGACTCCATTTTTATAAACCTTCAGGTGTAAAAATGACATATAATATGGGTGCGTTCGATGTTTGAAGTGTATTACACAAGCAACTCAATTTGAAAGACCCAGTACATTCAAGCAACCGTCCTGAAAAGGAACGTTGGAGGTTAATGCCTAATCTACAAGGAATGGTAAATCCTGCCGTCAAAATGCTATACTTACACTCTATAAAATGTAGGACAATTCCGGAAATTTAAGACATGTTTTTTTTTTCTAAAAATAAATGTCATTTTCTCTTCTATAAAGGGAAAATCAGTTTAATTTCTCTAAATCAATGGAACATTCAATGGATGTAGGTATTTGGCACCAGAAAATCTCTATAAAGGTTTTTCCAATAGGGACGATAAATTTTTGACATTCTGCTGTGGCAATACTAAAAATCTATCATGAAAATTTTTGTGATATTTATTGTCAGTGCATTGTACCATTTCATAATGGATAGATACACAATTGAAGAACGCGCGTGCAAATTATTATCAAAATAATGAATCGGTGCGAGGAACGTTACGTGCACTTCGTGAATTTTATGGTCAAAATAATCCTCTTGCAGAAAGTGCAATTCGTCGTCTAGTGAATAAATTTGAATCAAGTGATACTGTTACTGATACCAAAGTTCCAGCGAGGAAAAGAAATGTACGTAGTGAAGATAATATTGCTGCTGTTAATGAAAGTGTATTTAAGAACTAAATTTTGGGATTACAACCATAGATATATCAAATAAGTAAAAATCGAGTTTTCAAACAAAACTGAGGCCAAGCCGCATGAAAAAGTAGAAAATAAACTTTTCTTCACACACAGGGGTCGCTGACAATCACCGATATATTTCAGTATGATAAATCAGAGGTAATAAGTGATTTGATTCATGAAGAGAAAGAATATTCAAGAGAAATGTCCCAATCAAAAAGTCTGAAAGTCTGAGTCCATCTCTGTGTGTGAAGAAAAGTTTATTTTCTACTTTTACATGCGGCTTGTCCTCAGTTTTGTTTGAAAACTCGTTTTTTACTTATTTTATTTTCTGCCTTTTTCACGTTAACTAAATTGTTCTAATATCAATTTAACCGAACTTAATTATATTTTTACTTAATTCTAATTTAATTTTAGTTCCTTACTTTCCTTATAATTTTCCGTTTTCCTTTTAATTTTCCGTTTTCCTTTAATTTTTCTTATATTTAAAGTATAAAGTCGGGAAATTCCGGAAATTTGCGGAAAATTGTCCAGAAAAATTGGAAAATTCTGCATTTTTCCTGAAACAGATTTATCACTATTCATATCGATAAAAATTTTTCTGATGATTTTCCCGCTTTTCCGGGTTTTCCATGGAGTTTTCCACAAAAGCAATTGTATGCAACTCATTTCGCTCTACAACTTTGTCTTAGGTTGCAAAACGCTCAGATGCTTCCTTGGTCGGAAAAACTTCGGAAAACCATTTTACATGAATTTTCCTCCATTTTTTCTGCAAGTTTTCACCATTGTCGGAGAGAAAGTAATGATGCCAGTTGATAGGAAACTTGGTCCTGCATAATTCAGAAAACTTTCCGGAAAAGTCGGAAAATTCCGGAATTTTTTTCGGAAAAAT